>VUQR01031136.1:0-30736 GCA_015108515.1 Hemichromis elongatus
GTTTAATACAGTTAAAATATTATCTGCATTCATCAAAAATGAGGAAATAAAATTGTTTTAATTATTACACATAATTAATTATGGTTTGATTTGTCTGCATGTGTGGATTGGACGGGTCATTACTGACCTCTGGTGGGTAATCACGTCAGTAGCACCTTTAGAAATATGTTGGTGACGTGTTCAGTGCTTGTTTTACCCACTGTGTGTGTACACACACATATGTCGTGCATAGATTTCACTTCCTACGAGATTAAGGGGAATGAGTGAGCCGTGTGACCGGGCTGCATATTCATTCTAGCCAGTTCACCTTCATCTTTGCAAAGGACACAGAAGACTGGGCAAAACTAGAAATAAGTTTATGTCAACTGTTACAAAAAGGAAGTACAAACAAAACCAAGACAAAGTTACATTACCATTTATAGAAAAAAAAAGGACACATGAGGGGACCAGTGACTGTCGTATGAGCTCCTCTCCTGCTGGTCTATCAGAGTATGCAGCGGTCAGGCTAAAGGGGCGATAAATTACCAACGTTCACTGTGGAAAGAAAGCAGAACGAGATCGAGCTTGTCAGAACGAAAACACACAAATGTAACAAAACAGCAATACACATTTTAGCCATCGGAGGAGGAAGAATGTTTCTGGTTTAGAAATCCGTCAAAACTACTGAAAAACAAAAACTATTTAAGATGCATGCAACTGAGCATTGATTCTTTGCATTGCAGCGGGTGTTGTTGGTGCAGGGCGTGCTGATGCTCGAACCTC
This sequence comes from Hemichromis elongatus, assembly GCA_015108515.1. Classification (NCBI taxonomy): domain Eukaryota; kingdom Metazoa; phylum Chordata; class Actinopteri; order Cichliformes; family Cichlidae; genus Hemichromis; species Hemichromis elongatus. Next base: position 763 of record VUQR01031136.1, read on the forward strand.
TCTTCGTTACTCCTGGGTCTCCATGCTCTCATCCTCTCCATCCCCTCCTTCCTCCAGAGCTTCATCTTCCTCCTCCTTCCTCTCCGGAGGTTTCTCGTAGGCCTTCTCCGAGGGAGTGACGATCACGCCATCCCATGTCGACATCTCTGTTGCTAGGTCTGCAGAGACAGAATATTATTTAATATTATTTTACAGCAGGTACAATTTATAAAAATCACACCTCAACATGACGTGAGCAGATCCTGAGTGATTTTCTGAAAACTTGACCTTTGACCTTGACCTTAGGGTCACCGAAATCCGTATGGTGGAAAGTTCAACGTCCTAGGTCGCCTTGTCCTCCAGTCATCACATTCATATTGTTGTCCAGAGCGGCCAGCCTTCCCGATACCTGATCAGCCTTTTCCAGCGTAGATGTGTACAAAACAAACTAAGTTTATATTCTTCCAGTCCCACGTGAGTGTGTGTACACAGGGATTACATCCATTCTAAACTGGGATTGTCCCAGAAGGCGTTGTCTTGTTGTTCGGCTCCTTCCCCACTGATGCTGAAACTGAGACAAGTCTGTTCCTGCTCACTCACAGCTGACTGCACACTTATTAATAAACCTACGCTCATTTTAAATTGGCTTCAATAAACTACCAGGCCAGGTATAGCCGTCGCTGTGTGTGTGTTTCTGTCAGGCTCTGTAGCCAATACTTCAATTAGGTTAATTAGTCAACACGCGTTTCATCGTGGGACCTGCAAAGCTCAATAGTGGCCTTGTAGGAAAGACGCACAGTTATGGTCAGAAGTTTGCATACATCATATATTGTTCTTCGTCCAGACAAGAGCCATTTATGAGCAACTGCAGATTCCAAGATCAATTCAAACAATTGTATCCAAGTTCAGCTTATTCAGATTCAGTGTCACAGATTTGTCCACCTGTTACTCTGACAGGACACCATCCAGAAACCACCGAGGCTCAGATTTTTAGAGTACTGCACTAACATTACAGTTTAGCATCTTTTTCTTTGTCAATATCTGTTTTATCCAATAAGATATTTTGTATAAAGTACACACTGTTACTTAAACCTCTCATAAATGTTACCATACCATTGATTCAAGTCTGATATCAGATTATAATTAAAAATGGGCAAGCTGATTATGATGGTTTATCACAGTTAATTTATCAGAATAAGACTGCATGTAATTATGTCTACATCACCACAAACCAACAAATTTAAACCAACTCTTCCGATTATACCAAATATCCAGACAGGATTATGCTAGGAGCTTCGTGATGGCTACCAAAAGCATCTGGTCAAGTTGGAGCATGCTGAGGCACGTTTAACCAAATACTAGTGGAGCTACGTGTTCATCTTTGAGCCTGTGCTTATAATTTTGACCCTGAATGGGCTTTCCAAAATAAAAAGAGAAAAGAAGGAGGAAACAAAAGACGCAACAAATGACGTGATCTTACAGCTGGCATCTCCCTCCAGACCGAGGATCTTCCTGTAGCCTCCATGAGACAGCACCCTCACCAGAGTCTGAGCGGTGAAACACACCATGTCCTGCACAAACAGACTTCCTGTTAATCACATCATCACTCAGAGCTTTCAGTGCTGAATATTCTGCTCAGTGTTGTGTTAAGCATGACATAAACATGTTTCCAATTCCACCAAACAGCAATAAACTTTGCACAAGTTAGAAAGGGTACATGACCTGCAGGAATGAAAAGCATTGCACCAGATCTACCTGCTGTTCCAGAGTCATGACTGTGTGCACTCTGAAGTTTCCGCTTTCACAGGGGTCGGTGATGCCCACAGAGCCAGGCAGAAAGAGCCCAGCAGCCAGCATCTGTAGGCAGCGCCTTTAAAAGTCCACAACAATGAGAAATGGTCCTTCCACAGACACTACACAGAAAGAGTGCTATCTGAGGAGGGTGACAACTGACCTGTAGGCCACGTTCAGAGACAGAGGCTGCCTGGAGGGGTTGTTCATCACTGCAGAGTGGCCCTAGAAGAGGGAGTACACTCACTGGTTTATGAAACGAACCAATGTTTAATGTCCTTCCAATACTAAGGACATGGATGATTTATTCACTGAGGACATCGTTTATGGAACTTGCCAGCAGATCTAAGATCCAGGGCGTCAGGGGTTCAAAACCAGGGAAACGCAGCCTCAAGTCTTTCAGCAGGCGGATCAAGACTTTGACTCTAAAGATTATAAATGTGAGAAAATAAAAAAAACCCCAGCAGGTTCAAGTGAGCTTATCGGTATTTTTACTGTAAAAGTAGACCAGGTAAAACACAATTTTTCCTCACGTTGACTGAGAGGCGTTCTCTTCAAACCAGCGAGCGTGACGGATGGCAGCGAGGGCACTCTGCAGCACCTTAATGTCCACTGAGGAGACAAGAAACAAAACGCGGATCATTTGCTCTTATATGGACATTTTTTAAGCGACCACAGTGCTGCACATGGTGCATTTGTACAAAGACTGGCCAACTGTGCAAATTTGTGTTTCCAGACCAAGTGGAAAGGCTTACAGTGCAGCTCGGGGTCCAGTTTGCGCAGGTTAGGAGGGACCGTGGTGATGAGGATCTTCACTGTAGCATCAGCTGAACTGATCTCGAAGCCAGTCTCATTGGTCAACATGGACAGCACTGGGAGGGGTTAAACACTGTGTTAGGCACGCTTTACAGCTGCAATCTGATATGCACTTATCTAAATGCAAGAATGAGAAAAACTGTTATTTGCTTTAAGCTTTAATGTGACATAACAGCCCACAAGTCCCACGACTGAAACTTTATCCTTAAAAAAATAGAAACTTCAATATTTACCAAATCAATCACATTCCATTTGAATTTAAACTTTAAAAATATTCACTACATGAAAGGGTCAGAGTAAGACCTGCCCACGTTCCCACTGTGTAAAAAGCACACAAGAGCAGCCGTTCAGAGACCACAAGTTTGTTTTACCTTCAGTAGGGTCTTGTGTGCGAAGGGTCTCCACTACTTTGTTACCAAGGGCAGCTACAGCCTCCACTGTAAAGGACAAAGGGACCATCATACAAGAACAAACAGTGTTGCTATTTCCAGCTTTACCAAAAGGGTTTTATATAAAACATCGATAGATACAAAGAACAATCACAGGTTTTAAAAGCTCCTTCTTTCATGTTGTCTCTATAAGCAACATCACACTGATGGTTTGGATCACTTGCTCATCTTCAGTTTTACCACAAACGTGGGCGGAGCAAACATCCATTCATGTGGCAAACCGACAACCTTCACAGAGGATCGTCACATACAAGGACAACCAAACTTCTGGTTACCATCTGAACTACACGTGGCTAAAATATCAAGACTGAATCTGTGCATTTCTCTTTATGGATTTAAAATAAACAGACTGAGACTTTGAGACTTTAAATGATGGTATACTTGCACATAAACCACTACAGTGGACACTGATGTGTCACTCCATACACATCAGTGTCCACCTAAGTGGTCATGTAAAAAGCTCTTTGAAAAGTACATATGACAAAAAGTTCAAAAATCCTTCTTTTAAGCCTAAAGATGAATAAAAATACTTAAGGAAAAAAAAATCCCGATTGAGGTTGTCAAACTTCATGAAAGGGTTAATAACGGCAAACAACATTATCCGAGTGACACGAAGCACCACAACTTACAGCATTAAAAAGGCTTAGAAAGGAGCTCAGAAAGAAAAGCATCTGGACTTCTGAAGCTTCTTCAGTTCTGACCACAGTTGGTGGACAGTCCCAGAGTTTAAGCCCTACGGGAGCGTCATGGAAAATCTGGGACTCTCCAACAACTGCTCTGAGAACTGACGATGAAACGTCGTCACGAAACTTAAAGAAGTCCAGACACTTTTCTCTCTGATCCCCTTAGGCTTATTAATGATGTGTGCCTGAGCAGCAACTTCTCTTTAGACAGTATCATTCTGCCACAAATTACTCACATGTGGGGAGAATCTTGAGGATTACAACCAGGTCAGCAACATTATGTCCTGTCGTCATGGTGCCCTTCTTGTATGAACCCACCTGACGCACCTCTTCAATTTGCTACAAGTTGACATGTATAAGATTACAGACATGAAAGACATTATTATTTAGCAGCTTATACTATAAATATGAAAATCTGTTCAATCAGAATGAAGCTGTAAAGGCCACAAAGCACTGTTACTTCTACTGTATTCAAGTGTGTCATGTCTAAACAGTGTAGAGGTTTGAGCTCTGAGAGAACAGCTGCCACATACATCTGCAGCGTGTGGACTTTACTGAAGCCACCACCGGCTCGTTCACTCATGCTTCACTCACCACTTCAAAGTTGCCAGGTGCAACAATCAGGTTGTCGATCACGTTGTTGATCTTTGTCACCAGGGACAGGATGGAAGACTGACGGACGACAAACAAGGATTGTGTCAGTGAACTTAAACAGCAGTTCCACTGCTGCCGGGTGAGTGCAGGCTCACGGACTGACCTGCTCTGCAGGAGTGGGGCTCAAGTCCTGGTTCCGTTTCAGCAGACACTCACTGAAGGACGTCTCATCAGGTGCAGGCTTCACTCTGGGGAAGGCCATCTCGCACTTGTGACAAACAACAGTCTGCTTGAGTACTTTGCATTGCTACCTCAAAACTACATCTCCACAACAATCCTACTGGATGAATGTCAGAGCTCTTATTGGTCCCAACGCATGACATTCCTTCTAAATGAACCCGTCTTTGGTAGAACAATTTATAAACTCGGGTTGTTGTCTTGCTGCTTTGCAATTTGGTGAAAACAAACAAACAACAACACCCCCTAGCTGTACACTGCTTCAGTCGGATCACCCTGGAAGGACTGTTGTGACCTCTTGCACATGCTCATCTACAGTGCTCAGTGGATCTCCTTCACTATATCCATACAACACTCAACTTTCATGACAATCTCATTAAGATTTCTTTTGTTTATGAATGTCAACAAGAAACGTTTGAGGCTCATGGTGAAATTGCAAAAAGGTCAATGAGACTTCCAGAGTGCAAACTAAAGCACACAAGACAACTCAGGATAAGATTTTACATTAGGCGTGGTTTTGCCTTTCATGGCTTGACTTCCTTTTGCTCAAATGAAAAAAAAAATAAAAATCTTTTTTTAATACGTACCACATAAAAATCAAATGGGATGTGTGGGACAAACGGCCGGTACCTAAACAAAAATAACAAAAGTTCAGTCAGATTTGGGTCAATAACGTGGCAGCTCCAGGGTCTGGATTTCAGTGGTGGTTACACAGCAGTGTTAGCACTTTTCATTCCAGTATTTAAATTTTGACATATTGCAGCTCTGCTCCTCTGTAGTGGAACAAACAGAGGAACGTGTGCTGACAGAATGCTGGCAGTGAGATTTAGATTTATTATAGCTGATACTTTACACCTCACACTTTACACTAATCGCCATAAAAACAAATCTTCACGAGGTTGAACTGTCACGGCTACGTGATAAAAGCTGATTCATGGCAAAACAAATGTATTATGTTCTTACTTATGAATGGAAAGTGAAACATTTCTGAAAGAGTTTTATTTCATCCGCAGATGTCCGAGTTGTGCTTTTACCCGCGTAGCCTTACGGGACCTGTCACTTCACACAAACTAGATCTACAACATTTATGAGAAGGACTTGGAGCATCGCTGCTCGAATGAAAACCTGTTTTATGAACATAACGACAAAGAGAGTAATCCCTACATAATGTGTAAACAGGGCTTATCGCTCGAACAACAAAGCCAACACATGTGGGATGGTGGACTCACCCCTGGACCAGTCCTCCGCGGGCCCCGAAGCGGCCGCCTCGGCCTCTGCCGCGGTCTCCTCTGCACACAAACACAACACAGCTGACGTTAACGTGTGCACAAACGACGTTCGGCGACTCAGCCAACGTGTAATGATGTTTTGATGTACTGACTTAATGCCGAGAAACCAATGCACGACATCAGCGCTGCTTAACTGAGCCAAACGACATTTGTTTCATTGAGCTTCCCAGGAAGGTAGCTATTAGCCAACGGGATGGTTGCTAACATATATCTACTACTGCAGCCTTCTCTACACCGAGACAGCCCCTACTACACGCTCCTCGGACTGTTGGATTCATTGAAGGAAAAGCAGCGAGCGTTTAGACAATACACACCACTGGCTTTGAATTACGAAGGCACTAACTGGCTCTATCAGGTACTCAGAGCTAGCTTGTAGCACAGGGAAGAGGTAAGAACTCAAAGACTTTATACTACTCGACTTAAAACACACTGACAAACGAGCTGAACCTGGATACCTCATTGCGTACGACGTTTTGATTATTGTACGTAGAAAATCTCAGAGAATTGTTGAACGTCCCTCTGTGGACCGGCTCCTCGGTGCTGGTGCTGTTCGTTGTCGGCTTCTTCTATTAAAATGGGCGGCAGACTGAGCTCAATACTGCCCTCTATAGGACATTGTTAGAATCCCACTGCAGCTGCTGTAGGCCCAATATTATGTAAAGCCAAACATTATACAGAAATCTGATTAGAGTTTGTGTTTTTTCACGAGTTTCTAAAACATAATATTCCAGTTCAGTGTTCATCAGCCTTATTCCTGTGTCATAGTTCTATCAAAGGATTTTTTGCCTTTACATGGATGCATATGCAGCACAGTCTTACCCTACTTATTTTCACGCTATGCCTCCTCCTTAGTTTTATATATAATGGATGGGACTTCTCTCTGATAGCCCTGTGGTGGATAGACACTCCGTATGTCATGAAATAGTGGTGTTCCTTTCTTTATTCTTAGGCTTTTTTTAGTTGTGATGACTGCAATCTTCAGTCTGAGCAAACATCAGTCAAATCAGAAACTGACTTTAATATTTAGTGCTTGCGGTCCTATTAAACTTGAGATTAGAATGCATGCCTAAGCCTACTAGATGATTTTCAGAAAAGTTGACCTATGACCTTGAAATGATTTTCATTGAGATTCAAAATCATCTGAGACTTTTAAAAGATGCACCTTTGGTATCAATGTGATAATCCTAGGTCACTTCCTTCTTTAGTTACTTGACCTCTGACTTTAAACTTGAGGTCAAGGTCACTGATATTTGAACTCCTCTCATTTTTAGTAGCTGCACCTACGGGATGATGACAATACCCTGTCAGCCTTTGAAAGCTGAGGAGTAAAAACCATAGACATTCAGTACTAGCCCCCTACTTCCTCAGGAGACTGAGATAGCTGTCAGTGTGTTGTGGATTTTTTTTTTATTTTTTTATTATATAATCATGTATGCTTACTGCATCTGTTTTGTGCATCTAGCGATATAACTAAAGTGTATGAGACGCAAATACTTGGGTCACGCATTATTCAGTCGAATAATGCGTGACCCAAGTATTTGCTACAGCCACCTGTAGCTCAGGTGGTAGAGCAGCTCACCTACTAACTGGAAGGTTGGTAGTTTGATCCCAGCCTGCTTCAGTCTGCATTCCAAATATCCTTGGGCAAGATACTAACCCCATGATGCTCTCTGATGCATCCATCACAATGTGAATGTGTATGTATGAATTAGTTAGCTAGCACTAAGAACTTAGAAACGTGATTGGGTGAATGAACAAGTTAGTGTAGAAGAGCGCTATGTAAGAATCAGTCCACTGACCAGTTTTATCTATATAGCTCCAAATCACAACAACAGCCATCTCATTGTAAGGCAGACCCTACAATAGTACAGTACATACAGAGTATTATCCACATTTATGTCATATGTCTGCTTGAATGAGTCTTTATATCATGAGGTATTCACGCCATCTGTGGCATTAGTACCTGTTGATGCATACGGTTTGCTCTCTGCTGAGAGCGTTGGTCGTTTGATCACATAGCTGGGCCAACAAGTTTAAACTTCATGACCTCACTTTGACCCTAAAACTGTCAAAAAGAGTAATAAAAAAACTGACGGGTGATCGGGGTCAGTCGCGTCAGTTTTGCCCCCACCAGCTTTTTCCTCTCTGTGCTAAAAAGCTCTACACCCTAAGGTTCACTTTGCTTGCTTTGTGATGTGTTGTCTTGCTGTTCTGTATAATGTGATGTTTTGCTGTTCATATGACTCTGTTTCATAAACTGTTTCCAGAATTGTAATCTTTTCTAGAGGATCTTTTTGAGGGATTTGATTTTAATTGGATCTAAAAAGCAGGATCTACACATCAATGGCTGGATAAGGTTTTCATGTTGGCTTCAAAATTTGGACCCAACAAGTGCAACATCACCCACACCACTGCTGGAGAATCTGGAGACAAACCAAGGCTGTCCTCCAGCACACAGCAGAACAAAACCACCAGTTCCCTGACTGGATGCGGTCCCACAGTATCTGGTAGGTGAGAAAGTTTGGTTCCTCTGAGCACAGTCCTCATGAATGCACGTCAAAGAAACTGGACCCATATTACTGTGGGACATTGAAGAAATCATTAACTCTGTGGCTGTGCCTCAAACTACCAACCTCCACGAAAATACATTCCATGTATATCAGTTGAAGCCAGTATCTTCCATCCAGTTGTGACTTCAGTGGATGCCAAATATCCTTGGGTAAGATACTAACTCTGCCACAGCCAAACAGTATGAATGTGTGTGAATGTTATATAAAAAGCACTTATGTGCACGTATAGAAAAAAGTCGTTGTATGAATTGGTTTGGTTGAGGCAAATTAAAAGCACTTGCTTAGTGTTGAAAGTGCTAAATAATAACCAGTCGTTTACCATTTAATGTTCCTTAGTGAGCTGTCCATGGAACTGTAGATGTTCAGATATTCATTCCTTTTAGCCTTTGAAAACCTTTGTTGTGATTTTGTCTTTTTTTAAATCAATATTTTGGACCACTGGACCACTTTCTGTAATTTAAGCAGAAATTGCTCATGCTTGCAGCTTTGTAAAGTGCTGTACCAAATATTACTTTCATATGTAAAGTTGTTGCAAGAAAAGGTGAGAATGAGTGTTTCTCAATTACAAACTCATCAGAGGTGTAAATATTACAGTGGATGCTACTGTGCCAAAGTAACTCAGGCTGGAACAAAGAAAAATGCCTCAGTAGACAATAAACTTCAAAAAAACATGGATGGATATTACCTGTGCAAAGACTGACGCTGCATCATCTCTGCTCTGAGGCATTGTGGGACATGGAGTTATTCAGTTAATGCAGTTTAATTGTGCTGGATTTTGGAAGTGAGACAGCAAAGGTAACAGGGGCGGATCCAGGAAAGTGTCAGTGGGGTGGCCCAGGGTGGATCTGGAATCATTTTGTGTTGGCATACATGTTTCACTATTGCAGCACCGAACCCACAGACCGCTACAATATTTGGAAAGCAGGGAGCGGTGGAGAAGATAAAATCTTGTTCGGTATAGCAGACTTTTTTCTCTATATTTGTGTAGATAAAGTAACAAAGAAGATGACGCTGTATAAACATGGCCCAGTTTACAGATTATTGAATTGAATCTTTACTGAAGCGTGGAGTTAAATTTCCCTTTTTAATTAATTTTCTAATTTTTAATATAATTCAGATATTAATACATTTAATGTTGTCCATATGATTTTCACATTATATCACAAAAGTGTGATGAACACTAGTCTCATAAACTACATTAGCTAACTGTTGTTTGATGAACTTGAACTTTATTCACTGCCTAGCTTGTTTCACCTCACCACACAAACATGAATGCAGTATAATTAGCTTGACTTTATTTAGCAGAATTGAATGTGGCATTATATAAGCATGCAAAGAAGGATTTACAATTATTGAAAATTATAAGGAAAAAAAATCCCAGGGTGTGGTTAATATTCCAATAATATACAATCTGTAGATTTGACAGTACAACCCTACTTTGGAGTCAGCAGATTTGTGCTCAAAAAAACAAAAAAGAAAGAAAGTAATACTTAGTAACAATTCAACATTTCAAGCTAACTTTTAGTGACGGGTGATTTATCTGTGCAGCAGTAATTTTATTTTCAGTGAGATTAAAATATTCACACGTTGAATTACAGTCTTTATTATAGTGGTTTCCACAAAGAATGACAACAGGACTGAGAAGCTATCGATGAAAGCGGTGTCAGATACATTTGATCTGCTAAACTAACTGTGGCACGTATGACACATATCTGCACTGTGGATTTCACCACTTGAGTTCCAACCGCTCATATTTTATGAAAACCTCATTACTGTCCCTAATAAACAACGGTGAGAACACCATTATGACTGTTATACTTTTAGAGATATTTCTCTCTTCGAGTTTTCAGTGGAGAACATTTCAGTGCAGAAGTAAGAAGCTTGCATGTCAGCAGCTGATGGGAGAAACCCTGAGTTACAAGCAGGATGAGAGGACTGGGGCATCTAACACAGTACTACAAACAATGGGCGAAAATCATTGCTTTTATAATATCGACCAATTCTGTTCTTTATATTTCATAACTTTATTAATCCACTAAGTCATTTGAAGTTTTGATATTGATAGAAGTATAAATGTCATACTACAGAGGAGTAATGTTGTATACATAATGAATTTTTCACTTGCTAATACCTTCATAAGGCTTAATAGTGTGACATAAAGTGCTACCATGTCAACATTAGTAATAAAACGGTTCCATTTTGCGACTACATCTTCGTATACTGTAGGGACAGCAGCACTAACACTGACGCTGTGATCACAACATGCCTGAAACTTGTTAAACATTCACATTTATTTTCCAAATGCATAACGTAGAGATATGGCTTCCCTGTTGACATTCAAACCTAAACCATCTCCTGTGACTGACATGACACCGCTGTGAGCGTTGTGTGCTGAGTTCAGGGTTCTGTGGTTTCTATTGGCTCCACCTGGGGTTCAGTGGGTGGAGTGGAGATGTCCTCTACCTGCTCTGAGTCAGGTTCTGTCACAACTACCGCCACCTGCTGACACAAAGAGAGCAGTCAAATCTGAGTATATATTATATCAGCATATTGTAGGTAACAAGTAAGGAGGGAGTTATTATACTCTAGGGGCACGAGGTGAAAACCTTTGGGCAAATCTGATGTGACGATCATAAATGAGAAGGTACCAACAGGGTGCAAACACTTTCCTACTCTTTGCAATCAAAGTGCGTTTTGCTACAAGCCCCACTCACATTAGTAAGTATATATACGCTCATGGGTGTTCAAATAGCACCTTTAACCTATGCACAGATTACATTTATGCCCACACACCGCTTACTGCATCAAAATCTGGAGGTCATTCTTAACACTGTCACTTGAGTACCAAAAGCAGGAACGACTCAGTTAAAGGTGCCACCTTGTATCACACGTAGGTGTTCTGTTACCTGAGTTGGCTCAGCAGCAGCTGGAGCAGACTGAATGGCCTGAACAGTCTCTGTAGCTGGACCAGCTGGGGGGCGAGTTTGTGGATAGACGGGTCTCCCACTGGGAGCCTGGACGACACATTCACACATTTGGTAAACAAAAGTTTCAAATACTCAGATATGACATGTTGCTATTTGAAAAGGCCAACTTTAAATAGCTCAGTGGAATCTGATGTTTCATTTGTTTCTAAAGTCAACCTACATATCACCACAGAGATTTCCCTGTTGTTTCACCCACTGTAGCACTGGCATACATTTCTGTTGTGGCATATAAAAATCTTCATTTCATCAGAGTTACTGGTAGTGAAACCACAACAATGACATGATACTAAATCTATTCACAGATTTAAGAATAAAACCAGGTCAATTTTTTAACTAAGAGCAAATGCTCTAACATGAATGCATATTTATCAGATATCAAAAAACTCTGTAACTTTTTCGTGGGTGCATTCTTGTTCAGTTAAAGTCAATTGTTGAAGCTTTAATGCAGGGGTGGCCAACTCCAGGCCTGGAGTTGGCCACCCCTGGTTTAAGGTTACCTGGCTTACCTGGCTGCCACCAGCAGCTAGGACGCTGAGTCCAAACAGCATGGCAGTGATGCAGATTAGCAGCTCAAGCACCAGGAATATGACCAGTGTTCCCAGAATACCATCAATCAATAGCTAGAGAAAATGAGAGAGAAGTATGTGAACATATATGATCAAAACCTTGTTTATTTCAGTGACAGTGATTATTAAAAAACAACAACAAGTAAACTGAAATGACATCTTTTGTCTGACCCAAACATATGTCTATCTTCTACATGCACACTACAAAGACACGACTTTTAACCAGTCCAAAATATCAATTATAACAACAGTCTGTCACTTACTTTACACTTTTGCTCGATCAGCCCGGTGCATTTCCTGAAACAATGTTGCTGCAGTGGACAGTAAAGACAAAGAAACATAGTCTCCTTTTTAAAAATGTGCAGGGCCAACTATGACTTTATGTGAAAACTGCATTTATACCCTGCTGATGGCTCTATGTATGCTACACTACATGCATCTTCCTCTGTATAAAAATGGATCAATATCCATGTATGTGATCATGTGACAGTTTTATGTGGTCAGATATCTAACGTGTAAAAAAGTCTTCCAGCCCTGTTTTCTACGACACATTCAAAATGTTGGAACCATATTCATAAACTACATCATTTAACTCAGACTCTCTGGCCATTAACAATTCAGCAACATCGTGGCACAACTGATTTTGTAAATGTGTGATATTTTTGCACTGTCTTATTGTTGAAGTCAGTCTGTTTGGCTTCTCTCAGAAAGAGACCAACTAATGTTTACAGGACGTGAGAGTCCAGTTCTTGTTAATCAACAACTTAACATGAGCCGCATTTCCCACAAAGTCTTAGTCCACTGACACTTGTCTGTCAGTCTGCCCCAGGGCAGCTGTGGCTACAACTGTAGCCTCCACCAGTGTGTGAATGTGAGCGTGAATGAATAATGTCATTGTAAAGCGCTTTGGGTGCTTTGAAAAGCGCTATATAAATCCAATGCATTATTATTATTATTATTATTATTATTATTATTATTATTATTATTATTATTATTATTGCTGTTTCATTGTATTTTTGATACCATCAGCACCACCCCAACATCCTCTCTGGCATCAAAAAGGCACTGTTGGTATCTAACAAAGAGTTTTAAGATCCAGAGCATAGAAACAGGCAGGGCTGAAAGGTAAGGTAAGATCAGCTGTAGGGGTGCAGTGTGGAGGCTGCGATCACCTGATCTGTGCTGCGACTCTGATAGTCACTGCTTTTTGTGTATTTACCCGACTGAATTCAACAAGATATAAGCAGATGTTTCATGAGCTGAATGGCTCCTAGACACTATGACGTTGGTAGAAAAGGCAGGATTCAGTGAGCGAATCTAATTAGCATCAACCTTATATATAAATTGATGTCTGCTACTATGGTGTACCAGCCCAGTAGTGCGTTAGTGTAAATTTCACCTCAGTACTGCAAACTAAGCAGTTTAGGCTGCACTAAACTGCCCAGTAGTCCTACCGTGTTTCCATGCAAAGTTTGTATGGCACTAAATTAGTACATTTCATGTTATTTTGCACTAACATAACTCCAGCAGCACATCATGTATAGATCTAAGATCTGATGTAAAAACTATGAATGAATGAATTAGGACAGAAAGTGTAAAACGTCACGTTCTGATCGGTCCTTAAGTTCCCCCTTAATCTCTCCTTTCTTCTTTTTTAGCAGACATTTTGCAACAAATTAACTACGCTGTGTTTAATGATACTTTTTGACACACTTCAAAATTGAACTGACCTCTCACTTACACTATGAAGTACAGATTACTCCTTTATATCTACACTGTGAACACATGACATGGAGGTGAAGAAAAAAAGGATTGATGGTGGAAGTGGGCTGTGCAAAGTCTTTATTTTCTTATTACTGAGCTGTCACTGAATACAAAGTCCTTTACAGTGATGTGCACTAGCGTGCCTATCACATTTAATTGCTCATCAAGTGCAGGTGCCAAAACAACATTGTGGATTGTTCTGAAACACCCTAACACCTAAACACAGGATTTTTTTGCACCTATTTCACATGCATTTATTGAGGTTTTGCACTCGGGGTTGGCTGTAGCTCAGGTGGTAGAGCAGGTCATCTACTGACCTGCTCTACCAGAAGGTTGTGGTTTGATTCCTGGCTTCCCCTAGTCTGCATGCCAAATATCCTTGGGCAAGATAATAACCCCAAGTTGCTTTGCGATGCATCCATCGGAGTGTGAATGTTAGGTAGAAAGAACTAAGAAAATGTGCTTGGGTGAATGCACAGGTTGTGTAAGCGCTTTGAGCGCTCAAGATTGAGTAGAAAAGTGCTAAATAAGAACCAGTCCATTTACCATTACATTAACTCATCTGCCATTTTGGATGACGATCAAATGTGACAAATGGTTGCTAAAGGTGGACGGCAGTCACTGGGAAAATAATTGTTAATACTATAAATGAAAAATGTCTATACACCCATACTAAAGGTAGAACCAAGCAAATAAAATGTAAAAAAAACAAAAGAATATTTTACTAAAAAAAAATAATAGCAAGCCAAACTGGAGATGATACATCTGAACCTGGAAATTTGATAACAGAAGGTTTGACTCATCCCAAACTGGGGGTTTCAGGCTCTTCCTCTGGATGACTGAAAAGCAGAAAGTTAAAGTCTCGATGTGCTGACAGTGTTCAGCACTTTAAACACAAAATGCAAATATAGGAATGAGTGATGAGGTGAGGCTGTAGTTTAAAACAGTACATATAGCACTAAGAAGTCATGAATGCCCTCTTAGACCAGCAGCACCCACCTCTTGCTTTATTAGTTTACAGGAACGTACACTGAATTTTGCTGCTGTGAATAAAGAATTCAAAACTGCTTTATTTGGATTAAAGTTAATCAAATTACCATCGGCCAATGAAGCTCTGTCACTAGCTTAAATCTACCATAGCCTACTTTATAGCCAATACTAATTCAGGGGAACTGAAGTTTGAATTTTGGATCATTCTTACTGAAGCAGATTTGTGAGGTCTGGCCTGGCTTGCAGTCTCCGCTCTAATTTTTCCCAAAGATGTTGGGACTCTGTCCAGGCCGTCCAGTTCTTCCACACCAAATTCCAAACTTTATACTCCTGTCACACCCAGACTCACCTATGAGAGTGTCAGATATAGAAGTGTCATTTGGCACTCCACAGAACACGTCTCCACTGCCATAGAGCCCAATGAGGAAGTGCTTTACAGCACTGTATCCCACGCTTTGCACTGCGCTTGGGGATTTAAGGTGGGATGCGACTGCGCGGCCATGGAAACCTATTCAATGAAGCTCTCTACTCACTGAAACTACAGGAAGTTTGGAAGTCTGTAGCAGGTGACTCTCCAAAAAGTTGCTGTCATTCCCTATCACTTCCACTTCGTTATAATACCAATAACAGTTGACAATGAGGAAACTTCATGACTGGACGTGTTACACAGGTAACGTCCACCACACTGGAGTTCACTGAGCCCCTGAGAGCGACCCATTCCTTCACAAATGTTTGGAAAATATAATCTGCATAGGTGTTTACTTTTACACCTGAATTCAAGTCAGTACTTTTGGCAATAACAGCACATGTCTGTGTAGGTTTTCAGTCATCCAGTCCCACAGACTGGTCAGTGACCCCCTGGCAACCAACGGATATCCCAACAAAAGCAATCGCTATAGCAGGCCATTCTCATAACAACACATGAGAGACCTTAACACTTACAATGACAAACATAGGAAGGGAAATGCCATGATAACGGCTGGTAAGATGACTGTAAATGCACTTACTGTACATTTACACAGTGACTTTTTTCTAGTTGGACTTTCTTTGATATTTATCTTTACAGCATGTCCTGCACACATTGTTTCAGTCTTGCACCAGGCAAGACAAATTTATCCCAAAGACAGCATTAAGGTCAAATCCCAGCATTTTAGCCCCAAACGTTTCCTGGCAGCAACACTGTGATGTTTTTTAGACATGACAGTTTTTTTATTGGAGAAACTGCAAGTACATCTTAATGATATTATGTTACGATGTAGATATTGGTCCTAACCGAGCGATAACGCTGTGTGCTGCAGAGTCAGAGAGTATCACACATTTTTACAGCAGAGAAGTGTTATCAAAGACACAGTTAATATTCAGCCTTAAAATATGAACACATCATTAAATAAATGTTTATGTGTTACTAGCTTCTCTCTGTTTTTATTTAAAGACAATACCACAGCATGTAGCTCCAGTTTACGGCAGTGTTCACAGTGGTAGGAGTCCTGACGGTAGGGGAGGTGCTTGGACATTAGACCCAAGGCAGCGGTGGCAAACGCAGCACTGATGAGATGAAGCACCAGGACACATTTCACCTGCAAGTAACAATAGTAGTGCTCATATAGACTACGGTACGTACACAAAACAAGCATAACCTGCAAAGCTAATGTTTTACTGTGCTACATCAAGTTGAATCACTTCTGAATGTCCGAATGTGAAGAACACTCCACCAGTGTATCCTGTATCCTCCTTAACAACACTGGACTGGATCAGGGACTAGTCTGAAAATTATTGTAATTCCTCAACATCTGACATAAAACTCCATGAATTAAAGCTCAAAGATCCTTTTCATTATGGATAATACAAATACAAAAGGAAGCACTCCCTTTTTTCTGTTGGCTCACAAACAAACCTCAAAAGAATTGGTTTGTTTGTTTTTAAAGTACTACATGTCTAAAGATATTTCAGCTTGATATCATAAGTCAAATCAGCATGTATGGGTAAATCTGGCCAGGCTGAATCAGGACTCAGTCCTAACATAGCCCTGAGTGATATATTAATGATATTCAGCCTTACCACTGTTCAAAGAAAGCCTGATATTAATGAGTATAATGAATCCCATAATCTGCTACTATGAACTGTGCATGTGTCACGTGTCTACAGACAGAACTGGTGACTTGTACAAAATTATTAATTTTTGTAGAAAGGAATCTTTATGCATGGCAGAGACTGCGAGAGACAGACTCACCCAAAAAAGAGTGGGTCTCCTCCCACTGTGGACCAGCACTGAACCAGACACAGTCACCTGGTGCATCACAGTGAAGACAGGCGCAGCAGATAAGTATGACATGAAACGATGATGTGATCGGACTAAATCTAAAAGTGGCCGCCGGAGCTTTCGCCACACTGACCTGTATGACAACGATGAGGAAGAGAGCCACATCTCCTGTAAAGTGGACTTCATGAACCTGGAGCACAGACGCGCTCAGACAAAGGATCAAAATCCCGATAACAATCTGGATTGCCTGAGATTGGTGGGTGGGTAAGGAAAAGAGTGGCCAGAAGAAGTCATCAGCACATCATGCAATCCATTTAAAACTTCTCAATAAGGAAAAATGCACTGAATATGTCCCTAAAGGCTCCTCTTAGCTCAGTGTTGGACTCATGGGAAACTAAAAAATACCCATGTGTTAAAGAGACATGTGCTCCTAATGTACATGTCACAAACTTTGAATGGTTTTCCTTACCCCTAGAGTCTTGGGCTCCATCTTAAAGAGGGACTGTCGCTGGCCCTCAGAGAGGGTCCCTGCTGGAGGCAGCAGGTTCTTTTCTTCATGAGCCATCCTGCTGTCGACCAGCAAATAGCAGGTTTCAATATGCAGCACAGACCAGCAGGTAGAAAAGACTGAGTCAAAGGAAAAAGATGCTAAAGAAAAGCTCATGGTTTTTGAACTGTGAATATTAAACAGCAGCAGCATGTAGTGTTACTACTGCTGCAGCTGCAGGTACATGCCGTCCTGTGTTGGGATCAGTACTGCTGCACTGAGATGTTTCCTCCTCTGTGAGTGTGGACTCCATGTTCTTTCTGTTTGCCTTCTATCTTGACCTCATGTCTGCTAGCTGGAGGTGTTGGGCAGTCACCTACTGGCTGCTCAGCGATTGTAGACACAATAAGGTCCTTTAAACTGAAAATCTCAGATAACTGTATTAGTAGTTTTAGGGTATATCAAGAAATCATTATGGGATGAGATGACCCATTCTTTACTGTTTCCACTTAGTATAAGATCAGTGAACCCGCCACCTGTATAAAACTAAATGCCTCCAGACTGTCTCTGTCAAGGTCACAGGGTTGGCTTCTATAACACTGATGGATCAGCAAAGGTACGTCGGAGCTACCAGCAGACTACAAATCTGCATATCCAGGTTCCGCTGACATTAGAGCTGCGTAAAGATTCATGTGCTGACTCATTTTGCAGATCGAGCCTTTAAATTATAGACTGCGGCAGCAAAAAGGCTCAAAGATGTATGAATGTATGTGTAGCCTACAGAGACACGGACAGGATGATCTTTCGGTGTTCCTGCAGTTAAAAATAAACCCAGAGCTGGGCTGCCCTGGACCGCAGTGAGCTCTGGCACCGCCTCCTCAACATGAGAATAACATCACAATGTTTAGGTTTTTTTGGACATTCCCACACATCACAGTATTGAACTTACAGTGATATAAATATATACATATAAATATATATATAATATATATTTACATATATATTTATAAAGACGAAGAATTAAGAAAAAGGAAAAACAAACAAACAAAATGAGAAAAATAAAACGCCCGCAGTGTCCATAACCAAACAGTGAACGATCTTACCTGAGCTGTGTCGCCTTTTTCCCCCCTGATTATACTGAGTAGGTTTAGGAGAGCGCCAGTCGTGCTGTGGGTGCGGATGCTGTGCAGACTGCAGCGGGCTGTGTGCTGCCCCTGCAGGACACGGATGCTGCGCCCAGGAGTGCTGTGTAATGCCTTTCACATGCACGAATGTAGGCAGAGGATGAGTTAGCAGCCTGTCCCGTTACTACACCTTTAATCTGACACACTTTTCACCAGCGACCCTTCAAGAACCGTCAAAAACGCCTTTTTGACGTCTACGCTCGGTCGTACTTCTAAATTTGAACTTGTGCTGTTGTGTTAGTGAGTTAATGTCGCCATCTACGAGACCGTCCCAGTAATATCAGTCCATGCGTAAGATATCAAAGCGAGTAATAATAGTAACAGTAGGTATGAGCGGTTATTTTGTTTTGAATGTTATCACTGAAGCAAGAACGAGAACGGACACAAAGGCTCGTCTGAGATTTACCAAAAACATCTTGGTGATCCCTAAGAATCCTGGGAAATATTTTGTGGATTGTAGTGATGGATTTAGAGAACCAGCTCTTTTGACTCGGATCACAAAAACAGTCGGGTCTTTCGACTCCCAAGCAGCTCTTTGGCTTGTTTTGTTGCTTTAATTAATTAATTAATTAATTATTAACAACAATACAAAATAGGATTCAGTGCATGAATAAACTTTCTGAATCTGTTATCATCCACAACTGAAAATGGTTGGAAATCAACTGCAATCCTTTTTTCCAGTTCTTCATCAATCCAGTTCTGTTGCTGGGGTCACAGACCTCTGCACAAACTCTGGGTTGGTTTAGGTGGTTGTGGTGGTATAATGCAAGAAGCTGTAGATGCAGCAGATTGCAGTAGACACACTGGCACCTTCATTAGTATCACACTCAACTGACTGTTTTATCTTTCCATTGCACTGATGGGTGGACGGTTCTCAGGTGCCTGTACAGGTTGTTTGTGGCTCTATATGATAGTCTTTTCTTGCAGACTCTACACTCTACCTTTGTATTGTCAATAAAATTGAAATGGCTCCAGATTTTGCTTCTTTTCTTGATGTCACTCATTTTCTTTACTGTAAATTTCTAATGTGTCGATGTTGTCTCTTGTTGTGGCCCCTGGCTCTCTCCCTCCCTGAAGCTCAGGGTTATACTGCAGGGCGGTGACCTGAAACACACCAGCCAAACCACCTCTGAATGGCTACCTCGCCAAAGTCCAGACTTAAATCTGATTGATGATGATTTGGCACCACCTCAAACAGGCCATCCATTCCTCAAACCCCTGCACTAATGTGGCTGCTTTAAAACAATTTAATTGTGCAAGGAAGAGTGGGCCCAAATCCCCCCACGGTGAGCTGAAAGACTCATTGTCAAACGCTTGATCGCAGTTCCTGCTGCCAACGGTGGCACAACCAGTTCCTAGATTAAGCGGTCAATCATTTTTTTACACCAAGGCAAGTTTATTTTATTAATAAATGAAATAAATGACAATTTTAAATAAATACATTCAATTTTAAAACTGCATTTTGTACTTACCTGCGTTATCTGTCCCATATTAAAATGTGTTTGCTGGTGAAAATAATTGTACAGCATACATTATTAACGACATTAAAAAGCAAGAATTGGGTGCACAAGTTTGAATTTATTTTAGACTTTCTTTAATCTGGTCAAAATTATACATACAGACTCAAATATATATATTTGTTTACTTTTTTAAAGGGTAGTGCTGAAGGTTCTAGGTTCTGAAGGTCGAGGCCTATTAACTTCTCATTAATGATCGGAATTGATTATAAGTGGTAGTTTCTCTTTGTCAACATAAGAATTATGCATTTGACAGCACTCATTGGACTGTCCGGTACTCAGAACTATGAGGAAGTTCAAGGAACTGCAGAAGTGGAGGTCAGCCAATCAGAAGGCAGAAGAATAAGAGGTCCACCATGCCGGACTGACCACCACAGAGCACAGGGAACATTGGTAGGTTTGCTTCAAAGAGTCTTCATCAGTACTTTCATTTTTTTCTGTAACTGTAAATTTGAAAAACAAGTGTGTACACATACATGCACATTCTCAATTTTTATTCAACAAGTTCTCATATTTTACAACCAAGTCCAGTAACTGGTCTCTTCAGTTTCCAGTTGGTGATAGGCTGTTGAAGAAGAGAACTTGACAGACGGTGGTAAACATGGCTCTGTCCCAAATTTTTAAACACATATTCCTGCCATTAAATTCAAAATAAACTTTTCCACTCCTCAATACTTTACATTTTTATCTGATCACATTAACTCGGTGGAGAGAAACATCAAGTTCACCAGGGGGGAGAGCCTGTGAAATTCCCATCAGTAATGTGGGACATCTAAATGTTGATGTGTACTGTAAACCAGTGCATACAGATCAGGTTGTCATCCACTGGAGCATAAACTGGGTGTCATCAGGACGCTACAACACAGAGCCAACACCGTCCCCACAGACACAGCAGCCAGGGAAGCAGAAGAACATCACATCAAGAAGGTCCTGAGTACATGTGGTTATCCCAGCTGGACATTAGTCAAAGCTGGGAAGGCGCCTAAACAAAGCTCCAGCCGATCCAGGAGAGAAGGACAACCGCTACCTAAGTGAAAACATGTAGTGATGCCGTATGTGACGGGAGTATCGGAACAGCTAAGAAACATTTTCGCTGTGGCTTTCAAACCCTAAAAGCACACTGTGCCAAAAACTGGTCCACCCCAAGGACAGCGTCCCCAGCACACTCAGAGAAATTTAGTATACACTGTTTAGTGCAAGGACTCCTGCCATCAAGAGGAACACCAGAGGGAGATTAGCAGCCTCAGTAACCTCGCCTCTAGTGATGGGCGAGTTGTTTCACTTATCCCCAGACTGTGTTTCCTCTGCAGATGATGACATGTTAGTGGTGTTGACGAGGTCCTCATATTATTCCTTCCACTGCCCAACCATGTCCCCAGTTAAGGTCAGCAGCACCCCACCCCCACTATACCCCATGTGAGTAAAACACCACTTTTTCCTCTGGGAATAGCCACGTTATTAGAGTAGAGGGGTATGTGTGCCCTGTGATCTCAGGGGCTATGTTGACTAGGGTCACATTTCTCATTTGATGGTTATATTGTGATGCACTTTGTGATTTTTACCTGTGAAAATACATTTTACTTACTGTGTCCCTGCTTGGGATAGGGTTACCGGGGTCCTCCCTGAAGCCAGGCCTGGATAGGGAACGCAACAGAGAGCGCCTGGTTGTCTGGCTTTAGGACATGGGACCTGGCCAGGTGCAGCGTGCAGAAGCGGCATGGGCAGTGTAGGCTCACCACCAGCAGGAGGCGGTGTAAGTGTTGGGTGCAATGTGTGTCTGATTGCTAAGGGAAGGGCCCTGATGGGCCAGTCCCTGCTATTGAGGCTGTCTTTTGGGACATACAACATCACCTCTTTGGTGAAGAAGGGGGTATATGGCAGGGAAGGTGGCCATCCTCCAGGGGAGGATGCAGGATGGGCATAGCACACCTAAACATAACGTGAGGGTGTGCCAGGAAATCCTGGTAGAGGCCCCATCTGTGAGTTCTTCAACTCCCACCTTTAACAGCAATTTGAGGGAGTCTGGGGACATCCAAACGGACTATGTTCGGCACCTCCATTGCTGAGGCTGCTTCATGCAAATATGGCTGCAAGGTGGTTGGTGCCTATTGGTGGTTGAAAGAAGAACTCTGGCATGTGAGTTTGGAGAGGTTGTTGAAAAAGACTTTCCATCTGCATCAAAGCAATTCTGATAAACCACTGGACATATCAGGAGAGAAAAGCAGTGCTACAACAATAATCTTAAATTGGTAATTAAGAGTTAATAAAATAACCAAATGTAAATTAATTCCTTCTGCTGTGAGGTTCAACAGCAGCTTTATGAATGTGGAAATGAAACAGAATGTCAGTCAGTTGGCTCAGACGCCACAGGATGGAAACAGTCGGAGAGAAACTCAAAGTCTGTTGAAGAAAACCTGCCAGGCAAAACCAAGAATAAGCCAGCACCAAACAGCATATCAGCACCAAGTGGGACGCATGATGGTGGAGGGGTGATTATAGGGACTTGTTCTGCACCTAGACATCCGCCATGGCCTTCGCCATGTACTGAAGCTTTCTAAAACCAAATGACAGCAAAAGCTTTGCCTAAATTGCATCATGCAGCAGGACAATGAGCCACAAGCACAACAGTAAACGTACAAGCTAATCAATCTGATTGACATGCTGTGGAGCCATGGATGCCCACAGACCTCAATGAACCAAAGCAACGCTGTAAAGCAGTGTCACAAAATTCTTCTACAACTCTGTGACAGACTGATAATGTCATACAGAAAACAATTTCTTCGAGTTAATGCCGCAAAGGTGGTTTCATTAGTGAAATGTGTCGTTTACTTCGGTTTACTCGGACGTTCATCGCCTGCTGTAAAAAAGCCTCCAAGGATGACTGAGATGACTTTAATGATGCAGAGCAGATGGACTTCCAAGTCATTAAAAATTGAGAAGACATGAAAACAAAAGTGATGGACTTTTGTTTACTTTGTAACATTTCAGAAACCTGTTTATTGAAGTGAATGTAAATAAGTCGAGTCATTATTACAGTTGTGGATGGATTTTTATTGATGTGTCCAAAATGTGAGAAGTAAACACAGCTCCACAGGATTTTCACATAACACGTAGCAAAGGCACATTCACTTATGGTTCAGTCACACAACAAAAGAAGCTTGACTGACCATATGCTACAAAGTTATGTGAACTCTCTCTGTCACACACACATGCACACATGCACACACACACACACAGGACTTTGTATACATTTTCTGATCCTTACACATTTTGATTAAAACGTCATATCTGGAAACGAAGGATTTTTGTTTGTCAAACTGGAAAACTGTGGCAGTTACTGATGTTGCATTGGACTAAGCTATAAAAATATTTAAAGAAGCAGCTGCACTGGACAGAGCTGTACCTTTACCAAGCTATCAACACAGAATAATCAGAACATAACCAAATATAATATGACGATGAACCAGAACATACAAAACAACCAGATTATTCAGAACAACCAATATGTCAAAGCCAATCAACAGTTATGTTTTTCGTTAGATCAGTGTACCTGTTCAGAGAAATTTGACCTCAGGTTTTTTTTATCACCACTCTTTACAAATACCTAAACAGCTGCTAAATCATTGTCTTTTTAGAATCGTGTGCAAACTTTAATCCAGTTATTTCCACATATTCAGAGTTTGTGGCATTGAGTAGAAGAGCTACAACTTCACCCTGAGCTGACACGCAGGCAATCGGTAGTGAACGGGTTACAGACGAGTCAGGTATGTAGTCAGTTATCAGAACTGGGACCTCAGCGGGTCCAGTACCAAGTGTGACAAATGTTGGCTCTCCAGCAGTACACCAGTTCAAGCTGTGAAAAGACTGTGCAGGTACAAAACACACACGGTTATACAGAAATTGTGCCTGTAATACTTTTACGATCGCGCTGTTTCTTGTTCCATCTTGCTGTGTGTTGTTGTCCAGCAGTGAAACTGTGGAAGACATTTTTCACAACCCTTCCTAGGCCTGAAGGTTAGAGTTAGAGTAAGGCTCTGGCACTTAGGTGTAATGGTTGAAGCTTTATATTTGTGAGATCGTTCATTTTCCCACGGCTCTTATTCCACCACAAGGACACTGATATAGATGATGCCAGTAAATGATTGTTAAAAAAGTGAGTCCTCCCCGACTCACACACACTCAATATTTAAACATCACCATAAACCGTTACCACGGTAGTATCGCTGATCTCATAACAGCCTTCAAGAAGAACTCAGCAGCCACTCTCAGTTGGATATGGACACTTATTTGTGCAGTTACTTTTAAGTGTGACCTAAAGTGTAATTTCAATGTACACGAGGACATTAAAACTGCATGTATAGAAGAATAAGTCAAACCCCATGAAAACCACTTTAAAATGGTTTGGGATACTTCCTCGCCCTTCAAATACAGTTTTAAAATACTTTTTCCTCCAGTTGCCAAAGAGTTCCAGTAGTCAGGATTCTTTGAGTGCCACGTCTCTTTATTCATCTGTACCGGGTTACAGATGTCTGACTGTTTAGATGGGGGTGTTAGGCAAATGCCCATTAGACCCTGAAAGCGCAGCGTTACAGACTAACTCGCTGGCATGTCCACTTTGCAGTTCTTGTTCATTCCTTTTGCTCAGAAACGCACTGGCCCTCAGGGCCTCCTGCTCTACAGGGGTCCTTCTGTCAGAGTCTGTGGTTGCTGCTTGGGGGGCTGTTCGGTTATAGCAGCGCTGTGTGATGACAAACAGAAATATGGTGATTAACAAACTGAGGGACAGCACTAGCAAAAGTGACACAATTACCAGCTCCTTTAAATAGCATGGGGCTTGGGCTGCCAGCAGTGCTTCCCCATCACGGAGCTCTAGTTCTCTCTGTCCAGACTTCTTTGTCCATAAGGTCAAGTTTTTGCCCAGCTGCCTGGTGGTGACTTGAGTGTTCCTGTTGGATGGCGTTGTCTTAGACACTCCTTGGTGTGTTACTGTTCTTTCAGGCCAAGTTCCTACAGAGCTGTGGAGTCCAGATCCCGGCTTGTCCATGGATTGTGTTGTGGGTATCGCATTTGTCCGAGGCTGACTGTAGCTGGTTGGAGTTTGGGACAGAGGGCTGGTCTTCTGTCTGACATGATAGATGGCCATAGTCTGTTGGTAGCCATTTTCAGTGGATAGGCAGAGGTAGTGGCCCAGTGTGGCAGGGGTGGCCACAAAGCTCAGACTCCCATCCTCCAAGTTCAGATACAAGTCTGAGGACAGTCGACTGTTGGGACGCTCCCAGAGCTGCTGAGACAGCCTTGATGCTGCAGGACACTGGAGCCGCACTACTTCGTTCAGAGACACAGATACCAGCTCGCCTGGAGGACACGAGGCTGACATACAGATTATAGTTTGCATCATAAACTGTTGTTTGGATATCACAAAAACTAAGAACGGTACTCTGACCATGCTTGTAAACAAGAATCGGTTGGAAAAATGCAAAAATCTGAGTTTTACACAATCATGTCTAAATTAGAAAAGCAAAGAGTAAAAGTTGAATTAAGCAAAGTCATGTTTTATATCCTTGGCTCACAGTCCACACAAAATCTTAGATTAAATTAACAACAAATTAGACTTTTCATCATTATTTTCATTCCATTTAGACTTTTCTCCTCAATTTAATCTTCAGACTAAAAAAAGATATTATCTAAATTTTAAAAAGACATTTTACTCACCCGCAGGCAGTTTGTTTGGACCAAATCTGCTCTTGTGATTTAATGAAACACTGTTGCATGCCTCTTCAGCATTTCCTCTCTCTATGTCCTGGCATCTGAGGAGAGAAAGCATTAACAGAGAAGGTGGGCGCCAAGTTTCACAGATTCACCACTGATGACCAATCCTCCAAGTGAGAAAGCAGTCGTCTATTAGTTGGAAGGTTGGTGGTTCGATCCCTGGCTGCTTCAATCTGCCAAATACCCTTGGGCAAGGTACTAACCCAAGTGTGCGAATGTTAGATAGAACGCACTTTCACAGAGGAAAAAGGTGAGGCAAGATGTACAAAAAGGTTTGAGTGCTCAGGTAGAATAGAAAGGTGCTACAGTATATAAGAACAGGTTCATTTAGCATTGACCAGCAGGCAGGATCAGAAATTATCAAATGGATGTTCTGTAATCTACAGATGTGTGGTCGGGCATGCAAATGATTCATTTAAACAAAGCTGTGCTATTTGCTCAAAAGTTACAATGTCAAGAATAAAAGTTGACTCGCTTTGCACAGCTGGGTAATAACGACTCCTTCCTCAG
Organism: Hemichromis elongatus; assembly: GCA_015108515.1. Classification (NCBI taxonomy): domain Eukaryota; kingdom Metazoa; phylum Chordata; class Actinopteri; order Cichliformes; family Cichlidae; genus Hemichromis; species Hemichromis elongatus. The sequence goes on from VUQR01031136.1 coordinate 27,205, forward strand.
CCGATTCAGTTTCATTATGTTTCATAATAAAAATACCAATCATTTTCATTTTGACATGCAAGCAGACTGGTGCTGAATGTATTAATCCTAATAAAAAATCTTGTGATACTCACAGGTTAGTATATGTTGTAGAGACCATCACACAGACCCTGCTGGCAGTATCCCAACCACAGAAGGGATCTCGGGCCAGAACACACTGAGCGCAGGTCCAGTAAAACGAACAGTTGGCTGTTGGGACCTTCACAACACCCTCCGATGTGCCAACATAAATCATTCCCTGCAGTGGGACAGAATGAGTGTTCAAACATTTCTGTGTAGTACTCTGTTGTCTATCTGACATTATTCTGCTTCACTGTCATGGATAAACTTCATGTAGTTAGTAAAACTGAGTTCAAACTGTTTTCTGTTCTCAAACTGTTCTCCCAGTAGGAGCTCAGTCTGGGTGGAGGTTTTTTCTCCTCCTCTCACCTCATGTTGTGTATTTTCGTTGTTCTTTCCTATCAGCCTACCTGTCTGACCTGTGTCCCTATGTGACGTCTGTGTAAGGTATGTTCCTTTGTAAGTGCACATGAGCCAGCTAGCATGCTGCCTGCTGTAACCCATGATTTCCTTCAGGATTAAAAAAGTATTTCTGATTCTGATTTGGTACAACACAGATAAAGATTAATTTTACTTTTGGCCCAGACTTGCAGATTTATCAGTTAAGGATCTGAGCCTATTCCTCACTTTTTTCCACTAGATCAAAGTTAAGGTGAGGTTTCCTGATGGTTAGGGACAAATACAATCACATGGCTGGATGTTGTAAACGGACCAAACTTCAGTCAGGAGAACAACTGAGATAATCCATCCACAACACCAGGTTAGTCATTAATATACTGCAGCAACATGGGAATAGAGCAGCTGGGAGAGGATTCAACAATAATGAATCAATGGTACAGAAGTGGAGGAAGCAAGAAGGATGAGCTGAGTCAAGTTTGACTTATCTGACTTATAATCCGGTGGGCCTTATGTATGAAAACAGACCCGTTCATCGTCTATGCGCCTTATAATCCAAAAATACGGTAGATATCCAGCATGACTTTTCCCCAATGAGATCTGATGTGCTTCCTAAGTGTTCCTTTATTTTATTTAGCAGTGTAGCTTGGAGCTAAATACTAATACATAAATAATCAACACTCAAGCAGCACATAGGAACTCTCTATGGTTATTCCTACTTCTTGTCTCTGCTGCCTCCACGAGAAAATCTGGCCTCTAGACTAAAAACCTAAATGGAATTGAACCACCAGTTAAAGGTCAGTCGCAGTGTGCACCTTGGGTATGGAGAGCTTCAGGCTCTTGACAGGCTGAGGCTGCTCAAAGACCTGAATCTCCTCAGTGATATGGGCCCCTCTCTGTAGCAGCACTGATTTATGCAAGTAACCAGACTCTGAAACATCAGAAAAGAAATCATTAATAATTATATAGTTATTAGTAATGTGAAGACACATAAAACCATATGACTGATTTGTAAGTATCCTTCATGTCCTCAGTGCTTTAGCTGCAAAGATGTAAAGGATAGTGATCTAATAAAGCCCATACTTTAATCAAAGTATGTTGACTCGGTTTAAAAAAAAAAAAAAGTTGGACACAGCTACTGTGACATCGCCCTTTGGTTTCATTCAAAGTCAGTAGCTAATGTTGACACTTCAGATAATCCTCGATTTTAAAGCATAGTATGAGACTGACACATGATGATATGTGACAGGCCTCTCTTGCGACAGAAGCAGTGACTGAGGAAGTGCTGCGAGGATACAAACCTGTTCCTGTGAGGTGTCAGCCTGGTAGCTGCCTCAAGCCCTACCTGTGAGTAGAAACAGGACAGTGTAGTGTTTGCCGCTGGCTGCCTGGACCCTCTGGACAGTCAGATGGCTGTAGTGGTGCTCAGCAGACACCATGGTGAGATTTCTTCCAGCTGGTCGCACACTGTCATCGGCCAGGAAGTTCTCTTTGACAAAGCGCAGGGCATTGTCTGAGGCGTTGTGCAGGCCACACTAACACAAAAAACAACACAAACTAATTATTTTTGTATTCACAATTTCCATTTGTGCAGCACTTTTTACTTGCACATTATCAATAGCAGAGAGCATGCCATCACAAATACAAAACTGCTGTCTAACTAAAGGCTTAAAATTATTCTAAAAATATTTAAGCACCAATTAAAATACCTCACTTCATGCTTGATTTACTAGCAAGTTATAAGTTAACCTGCAGTATTCTAGTATTAAAGTGTCTTGGTCTTATCCACTTCACCTGGCCAGCTGATATTTCGCTTGTAGTTGTTTCAAAATGCTGTCTAGATTTGAAATGTGATATATAGCACTTGGTTTACAATATTATGAAAAAAAAGAAAGCCACGCTTTAATGGGTGTGTTGAAATATGAAAGCATGGAAAAGGAAATATGTTAAAATCTGGGTGTTGATATCTTTGCGTTTAGAAAAAATCATTTATTTTGATAAAAAACTGAATTTGCCAGGTCTTACTAAACAGAGACAGGGGTTTATGACACAGCTTTCCAAATAACTTCATCCAAACTTAGCAAAAACATTTTTTTTTTCTCAAAAAAACCAAAACAATAATACAGAGGTCAGCATTATCAGCCCCCCGATGCCATTATTCACTTTTTGCTGTATTACAGGCTGCAGTCGTTTGTTTGAGCGCCTCCAGCTTTGGACCCTTCTCTCCAGTTCACCCACAGATTTTCCGCGGGATTCAAGTCAGAGCTTTGTGCAGGTCAGTCGATAACGTTCACCAATGTTTTGGGTTGATGTCATGTTGGAAGACAAACGATGACCCAGACCGAGTTTGAGTTTTTGTTTTAAAATCTTCACATGATATTTCTTCATGATACCTTCCACCTTGACGAGATTCTGAACCACGTTTCCCTGTGGAGACGGTGTGTCCTTCTTATTTCTTGAGTCCGGTTTGAGGGTGTATCAGTGGAGTTCTTCTTGCTTTGACACCGTTCGTGTGCAGGACTCTAGTGATCGTCTTCTTTGAGACTCCAATTGCCGACTTGGCCAAGTCATTCACTCATGTCGCGGCAGTTGTTCTGCACTGTTTGGCTCTTATTACACTTCTCGATGATACCTCTCAGTAGAGTCTCTTGTGAGTAAGAATATATACAGGTCCTTCTCAAAAAATTAGCATATTGTGATAAAGTTCATTATTTTCTGCAATGTACTGATAAACATTAGAGTTTCTATATATTTTAGATTCATTACACACAACTTAAGTAGTTCAAGCCTTAAATTGTTTTAATATTGATGATTTTGGCATACAGCTCATGAAAACCCAAAATTCCTGTCTCAAAAAATTAGCATATCATGAAAAGGTTCACTAAACGAGCTATTAACCTAACTCGAAACACCTGCAAAAGACTCCTGAGGCTTTTAAAAACTCCTAGCCTGTTCATTACTCAAAACCTCAATCATGGGTAAGACTGCCGACCTGACTGCTGTCCAGAAGGCCATCATTGACACCCTCAAGCAAGAG
>VUQR01031138.1:17645-43538 GCA_015108515.1 Hemichromis elongatus
GGGAATGAGGAGATAGAGTGTGTCTCATTATGACAAAGAAATCGGGAAGAAAAAGACACACTCTTATTTTGGCTCTGGTTATACGAGCATGACAATGTTAAGGTCACATTAATCTTCCCCGTTTACAAACATAAACAACGTTGTTTACTTTAAGGGTTCATTATTTATTAGTACAGCACAGTCTTCGGATCATACCATTTGTAAACTCATATCCAGTGACTTTATTCTGGATTTAAATCAGCTTAACAGCCACTTGGATATATACAAAGGAACTCTACAATATAGTATTAAAGTAAATTAAAAGGTTATATACATTAAAGTCAATTTTCAGGAAACAAATGCTATCTTAGCACAAAATATTTGGCAGCAAATATTGGCACACAACTTGACACATGTAGAATTTATTTCATATTATACTAATGAAAAATATACTACTATATAGGAACATAGTGAAGACCAATTATTTAAGAGAATAATGAGAGGTTAGTTTATTTTGGAGGCAAGCTCCATTTATTAAGAAAATTTTAAAAAGGCAGGAATGCTCTGCAGGTTGGATTGAGCGCCTGTAGTTGGTATCTAGGCAGGCGATGCTTGGACCGACACGAGACAGCAGCTCCTCAAACTGGGCAAGGGACAGACGGTGGTACCGCTGAAAGCGGCCGTCATCCAGACGCAGCTCCTGGAGCAAGTGGTGAAACTCACCAAACTGCTCACGCTTCTGGAGGACCTGATGGACCCAGATACGGCGAAGGCGTCATTTACGCCGCTGCTCTGCTCTGCTCTCCACAGTAAATACAGAAGGGAGACTCTCTCTTGAAACGCTAGCTCGACAGCTGCCATCCTGCTACATATCTTCTGGTACTACTTCCTCCCACATTCCGCGGGGTAAAATTGCATATTTTGCTGCGCGGTCAGTTCACGTTGGACACACAAATGTACAAGCGATCAGCTAGGGGCGATTTTGTGTTTTTTGCCGCATCTACCGCGTTCGGTGTGAACGCACTGTTATAGTTCAGTTATACTTTGGTTTATAGTTACATGATGCCATTCATCTTAATAGTATGACAAAAGTTAATTTATCTGTTTTCTATTACTTTGTGCTACTACGCAACAAATTCCAAGGGCATTTGTGGACCAAATATTTACTGAGATAACATTTTTTTCCGCACTCGGTAGCGTTTGCTTGTGTAGACAAGGTGCAACACAATAAATATACATATATAGGTTCTATAAAGAGCTGACTCATAGGTTTGAATAATATCATGGCAGTATGTAAAGTGGCAGATCTTCCCCTTACTTCAACATCTTTCTTTCGTGAAGCACATTTGTGTAGTTGATGGAGATTGAATAAGATGTAACGAACACATAGGGACTACTTTTCTCTGCAGAGTCATTGCTGATTGTCTGAGACCACTAAAGACAAGATTTTGGTCAGTTCCTTATAGAAGCACTCACATAGGCATACAGAGTCATACGATCTGATTTTGCTTAACACATTAGGTATTGTAATATTTATTAAATAACAAATAAATAATCTGAATAACATTATCTGAAACGTAACCATTCTTTTCTGATTATTCCACCATATACAATTAGGGAGATAAATACTCAATCAAATCCAACACTACTGCAAGGTTCACTCTCTCTTCCACTGACTCTTTACAGAGTGAAACGCCACAAGAGCTCCTCTACAGTTCCACACCACCAGTGCTGCACCGGCTGTTGCCCTGGCCCTTTTCACATCACTCATGAAAAGGGGGATATGTGAATAGCTTGGCACCTCATTAGGAACAAAACAGAAATGACTAGGACCCCAGCACACGTGGACACACACACACTCACTGTATAGCCCCTTAGGGAAGGTGTTGAGGGCAGAGGAGAGGATGTTTTTGTGCTTCTGAGCAGATGAAGGAAAACGGTGACTCACATCTTCTCTTATCCTTACATGTTTCCTGGTTAAAACAGCTTGACCTTATAAGGCTAAGACACACAGTCTTGATCTCTCTCACTCACACATACACAAACACTACTGTTCCACTGCAGAGGGCAGAAAACACAAGCTGTAAATATTCAACACTGTAGCCCACATGAGAACATGATGATGAAAGCTGGTATCAGCTTCAAAACAACAAAAACTGCAGATACCAACAAACACAGTCAAATATACCTGTGTGTAACAGATACAAACAAACAAATACATCCATGCACAAGTGCACACAGACCCTAATCAACACACCCACCCACCCACGCAGGCACCTGTCCATTATGCCTTGCCTGCAGCCCATAATGACCCAGTCCTTGTATAGCCACTTATTTAACAAACATATTTGTAGTGATGTCATGCTTTTGGCTGGATTCTGCTAATGCACAAGGAGTCACATAAATCAGACATTAGGAATGCACACACACACACACACACACACAGGCTAAAAAGACAAAGGACACATAAATAAATCTAATGTAATGTGCCAAGACAGCTGACCTCGATTTCACTAGTTGTCAGTTTATTCCTGCTACCACCTGGAGCCCAAGACCCAACAGCAACTAGCTTACACCACCTACTTCCAACAAGAAATCTGGCAGCTGAACAAACACATCAATCACACACAAACCAAAGGAAATAATATGAAAAGGAAAAGGTTTTGTGTTTGGAGGGACAGGACTTAAAATCACGTACTTAAAACATTAATATATCCTCACCAAAGTGCACATTTTAACCTTATTATTAATAATAATGCAATTATACATGACACACTGTAATGTATCTCTGGCTTTTCTCTTGATTATTCCTTACACATGGAGCGACTTCTCAAACCAAATTCATTCCATCTGTGTAGGAGTGCTGGTGTAAAGTGGGAAAAAGCATCCAAGTGAAGTAGTTTGTTTATTACAATCTCACACACAGCTGGATCGCTGTTTTTTCTTTTTCTCCTTCTTTCTTTTGTAAAGCTTTCAAACCAGTGAATGCCAGTAAATGTAACGCCAGAATCTCCCAGGTTTCTCTTGTCATTGATTATTGATATAACCCCCAATAATAAAAAAAAAAGGTAAAATTAGAAAACCCAATCCCTTTTTGGAATAAAAGGCATTCTACATTATTTACTAATAATAAATGTCTGTAGAGAAGTCAGTCAGCGTGGTATTGCTTTAATTTTGGAGGAGCATCTCCTTATCCAATATTAAAAAACATAATCAAAAGCGCAAAAGGAGAAATACTTTTGTGCTGCAGTTTATCAGTTTATTATGTGTAGCTAACACTTAGTAAACATATTTAGTTATTTCAGGTTCCAACTTTTTAACGTTTTAGAGCCCAAACGGACCCAAAAAATGGTTTATAGGTTATAAATATGTTGATATAATATATTAATATACAAATTCAGTGTCAATGTTTAAACGTTTGTAGTTAAACTCAGTACTCTTGTGCCGGCTCAAGGATATCCAACATGAATATTCTGTGTTTAGGAAGTTGTTATTAACAGTTAACTGGCCTCAAACAATCAGAGGCTTTGGCCAACTTTGATGGAGACTGTATTACTATGCAGTAAAGAATTATCAAAGCTAGACCACTACAAAAATAGCCAGTCATAAAGAGGTGCTAAGTGTTCGTACATATTTGGAGCCCAAATGGAGCCAGTCCTTAGCTAATTCCCAGACCCCGACGCTGTTTGGATATAAATTTCTTGTTCGAGAAACATCTGAACTCAGACATTCCCCAAATACCAGAGTTTCTACAATAACAAATATCATTCAACAACAACACAATGACCAAGTCTCTCAAAATAAGCCACAGCAGGCCCACATAGCTAAAAACCATCATATGAGAGTTCGTAGCTTAAAGTGCGAACCAGCAGCTAATTGTGACGGGGTCAGCATCACCCGTTGTTGAGTCTAGACTTACATTGATGGATGTGTTGTGGTAAGGTTTTTGCCTTTAGCGCTTCTGAAATGACATGTTTGTACATAAGCACACACTTTAGTGAGTGTGAATCAGACTCAAGAGAGGAGAAAGTGAGGGAGAGGGAAAAGCAGATTTTAAAATCCTGCCAAGTATGTGATTTCTAACCATTTTCACCATTATTTAGTGAACAAATGGCAATAGAGTCCAAATCGAAAGCTACAAACCACATAAAACCAGCCTTTTGGGAAAGGCAAGCGGTATGACTTTATTTTTCCCCCTTTACATAAGTGTCTTCTCTTTTATAATCACCTAAAACTTAGTAGTAACAGACTATCAATAGTGTTAAATGTTGTAATTAACTGAAATCAGTTTACTTTCAAAAATGTGGATTTATTAGCGAATGAAATAAAAATTAATTGTTTTGAATAAATCCATTCTTAGAAGAGAAGAGGTCGTTTATTTTGAAGCTCACAGCTTTTTAAAAAAAATCACAAAATATTAAATGTTGAATGCAAATCTCTTTAAAAAGCCTTACGGATGCCCGGAGTTCACATCTCTCATTATGGCTTTCATAGAAACATAGTATGGTCTGCAAAAGGAGGACGTTAAAGGCAATAAATCAGTGGTGTAAAGCAGCGGTCCCCAACCTTCTTTGCCACACGGAACGCTTTATGTCCGACAATATTTCCACGGACCGGTCTTTAAGGTGTCGTGGATAAATACAATAAAATAAAACCAGTACCAGTACCAAAAAAAAAAAATTATTCATAACACACGGGAAAAGACACAGGAAACCTAGTTAATGATAAAAACAATAAATATTAACAATAAAAACCCTGAAAACTATAAATTTCACACCCGAACCTCAACTAACGCGGCCCAGCACCAAATGACTCACGGACCGCTACCAGTCCATGCCCCAGGGGTTGGGGACCGCTGGTGTAAAGTATAAATAATTTCACAGATTAAAAAAAAAAACAACGATTCATTATCACTCCCCCCAAGACATCTTCTGGATGTCCAAACATAATGTCTTTCAGACATTTGTGCGCTCATCTAGGCCGATACATGCAGGCAGCAGGACTGTGTTTATAATTACAGAAAGAGTAGAAATCATCAGATTTTAACAGAAATCCATATAAGTGCATGTTTAGACTGAAGAGCCAAAGCTAGACTAACTAGTCTGAGGGCTGTCTATGTGTGTAGGTATGTGCGCTTATGTGTGTAAGTGTGTGTTGACTGCTGTCCCTGTCCATCAGAGAGTCATATGAGGAGCAGATTAGGGTTTCTAACCGCAAACCCCTGTCGCCACAACCCGACGTCACGAGTCGGCGAGGAGTCATCGTGTTCTGAACCACCGGTGACTCACCCCTCCTTATCTCGCTACATTGCGCACGAATGCGCACACACAGAAAACCCCACATCTAAATCAGGACAAACCATGTTCGTGAACCAGTCTGCAAGACCAAAATTTCAACAAGTCACTTTGAGCCAGAACTGATGACTGCCATTAGTTCAAGTATGACTTCAACTAAAGCTGTTTTCACGCATGTAATTCAGCCCTGAACTTGTGGAAATCGGTCTTTGCTATGTCCGCTCTAGAGTAATAAGGCTATAAAATGCCCCAATTGTGCCCATTAGAGTGAGTGGCCAATATGCCTCTTGTGCTATCCAGCTAATACCCTCTGTTAAAACAAACATAGCATTCCCAATAGTGACATCGGATCGGATGTGGACTTTCTCCTGCACAGCGCTACATGTGAGAAGATAGGACCTCGAACAACTTTCTAGCCCGACTCTCCCATTTTCTTTATTCTATGTAGGCATTGTTTCGTTTGTTTAAAAACCCACAGAAGTTATTCACAATTTAGTAAGTGACAAACTCTGTAGAAAGAACTAATTAGATAAATAAATGAATAATTAAATTATGATGTAATCTAATTTTCTGTAAAAAAAATAATAATAATTTTTAAAGAGTTAAAATGTATAAATTATATGTCTGAAAGGAATTTGGGATCTTACTGTAAAGCCTTCCAAATACTATGAGCCCAAGATGAAAACTCAAATGACTCTTTGGCTTGAACAGGATGGCTAAGGTTTCGTTTTTAAACACACCTCACAATACTTTACCAAACCTATAATCAAGATTTCCATGATGCATACTTAAAAATTTGGTATAAATTATATAAACGGTCCTCTAATTTATCCTTTAGTGGATTATGTCAGCCGGTAGGACCCTGACTCACCGCTCTACATAAGAGTCATTAATAAACTGACCTATTAGCTAAAGGGATTGCTGTTCTTTGGATTAAAAAAAAAAAATCTTCAGACTTACAGTAAATCCTCCACAGAGATGTAATGTCCAGCTGTTTTTCCACATCTATGGTGTGCCAAAAAGTGTTTAGCTGCAAATTTTCAGTAAAACCAGAATCCAGCACCAAGTGGCAAGCTGTCACTTTAAGCCTGTTAGGGGGGGTATTTACAACCCGACATACAAGCGAGACTATAAAACCGGACTCTCTTCACCTCTCTCTCAACCCTTCTCCCTCCTTTCTATTAAACCAGCGGTTGTGCAAAACCTCAACAGACAGAGAAAAGAAATTAGTGCATGTAGTGGGAGCAATAAAGACACTACATAAAGAATTAACAGATATTAAACAGCTTACAGGATTCATTACAGCTGGAGATGAAAGTAGAACCAAAGCAAGTGAACTGCTATTTTATAAGCAATTAACCCTAAAAATAAGTGTTTTGGCGCAAACACAAATAAAAAAAACTAAATCTGCTTCTGTGTCGCACACAGACACACACACATGCACGCCACATCCACTGCTACCAGGTTATTTTCTCCCCTAGTGTTTAGAGTCTATTCTTGGAGTCATGTTTGTGTATGTGACCCCTCCAAATGCCTTTTCTTCTCAAGAGCGCATGTTTGTGAGTTTTTCTGTAGATAAGTGCATCAAGCAGAAACACAAGGCCGCGTTTATGCATTTAAATGCATAGAAATTTTCAAAATCGTCTTTCACATCTACATAAAAATGATCTTTCCCTTTTTCTTACCAGCACCTGCTTACCATCTCCACTTTATCTCTCTCGCTCTACGTTACCTGTCATCAACCCTTCAAAGTCCTTAAAGACAAACAAATAAATCTAAAGTATCTCTCCATTTCTTTCCACTTGTTCTTCATGTTTTTCTGGGGTCTCACTTGATATTTTATTTCATATACTTTGAAGCCACACACTAGCAGCAGGGCTTTCATTCACTTACCTCTCAACTCTCAGTGGATGCCAAATGGATACACGTGCTGGCTGGGATCTGGCTTTATGTGAGCATGTGGTTGAGCTGCTGAGGCAAAGCTCAGGGTTTAGGTCTAGACTTGAGAAGCAGCTCCTCCTTTACTGTACATTGCATTTGGCACTGTATAAATATACAACTCCGTTTGAATCATGCTGGGCAAAGACACCACTACAATGGGTTTTAATCAAGATGTTATTGAAATGCAGACTTTAAGCTGTAATTCAGAGGGGTTTTACAAAAACTGTGCTGTTTACAAAAAGCATCCATGTTTATACATAGACTCATATTTCAGAGGCTGAAAACTGACTGGACATATTAAATGTATTTACATTTTTGCAGACAGACACAGAGATACATATAATGCACATTCATTCAAAATGAAAATTTAAAAAAATCATTTTTGGCCAAAAATGATTTTTTTTAAATTTTCATTTTGAATGAATGTGCATTATATGTATCTCTGTGTCTGTCTGCAAAAATGTAATTTGCAATTTTTGGCAATTATTAGCAGAAATTGCAAAATATAAGCAGCAAAATTCCTGCAATCAGGTTTTAGCGTTTCATTATTCCATTTCCTTAAAGTTACATAAAAACCTTCAATGGTTAAGACATTTCTTTACCTTCAAGGAAAATGATTGTGGAAAGTACTGTTTTTTTTTCAGGTTGTGAGTAAACAAATAATCACATAAGTAAAAGATTCAAAACTGTGCCTCAAAGCAAGAAGTTTGAAGCAGAATAGCAATAGAGAATGAAACCCCAACACCCTCCTGCCCACCCACACAAAAAAAACACACACACACAAAGATAATATAATAAGACACAATGAGCTTGTTTGTCCAACCAGTTTAGAAAACTGGGTTTGGTCACACCAACGATTCAGAGTAAACATAAGAAAAGGAGAGGCTGAGAGCGCTATTTTCCTGTCTTCCAAATATAGCTGCAGACTGCATTTACGTGTATTCACAGTGTGTGTGCATGCCCGCGCACGCATGTGTGCGTAGGTGTGTGTGTGTATGCAAGTGCACATCTGTTTGTGATATGGCTGCACAATAAGCAAAGATTTACTACATGAGCTGACTTGAGTATGGCTTATTAAACCTCAATAATGTCAAACCAGGCCTTAACGTAGAGCTAAGGAGGGACGCCACCTGCCTGTGCTGTCCTCACGCACACATCCACACACGCACAGACACATAAGTGTTCACAAACACAAATTTTTCTGACTGTTTACCCAATGTCGCAGGCAAAGGCTCACAAAGTTGAGGTCATTTCATGTAAGACTACTGTGTACATGAGAAAAGTTCACCATCAAGGGCAACTCTCTCACTCACACACACACAACATCCCTTGGGTTAGGCTCAGAAAAGAAAATTCCCTCATTATAGCAGCATAGCAGCAGTTCAAAAGCAAAGTGGGAACACTGTCCTGTTACTATGGCTCTAACTGGCTTAAAGCCTGTATCATCACAGTGACTACTGTCACAATTCATCATACTTACACGCTGACCAACAGCCCAGCAACATAGTCACGCACACAGTCACATTGCCTGCCAACAGTGATGTCAATTATAGACTAGCCTCAGTGGATCATCAGCAAGCGACTGTGTCAAGTCATGAGCTTAGTGAGCTCAGATAAAAAGTTCATTTACAGATCTTTTGAGACAAAAAAACAAAAACAAAAAAAACATAAGAGTATAAATCAACATTATATTTCAGACAAAAAGCCAATGGAAAAAATATACACATAAAATTAGCTTCTTTTCAGCTGATTTTTTTAAGTGAAGTAGGAGTTAGTTACCGACCTTAAAAGCTCACCAACTCTATTTTCAAGTCTATAAAGATAAACCCCCTGCAAACCTTTCTCAGAGCACTGTATCACAATAAAGCTGTAGGGACTAGGTAGCATGCAATAAAATGTAGCGCCAGCACGTACAGCTCTGAAAGTGACAGACAGGATTTTTAATTGAATTCAGTATTAGACGGGGTACGGAGAAAGGTGTGAGCTTACCAGACCTCTGTAGCCCCTCGCTTGAGGGAACAGCTAGAGGCTACATTAGCATTTACTGGCATAGCACACTTGAATCCCCAAATGAAATGTCAGTGCTGGTCCATTCTATCCACCCAAGAGTCTTTCAGCAGGTCTGTGGATAATCATAGGCAACGGATGAATCCTAATCATTTTAATGATCTCCTTGACCGATCTTCCAGCAACTTGGACACTAAGATTAAATTATATATAGATACCTCACATTCCCCAAAGGAAGAAGCCTTCTAGTGTCTGTGGAAATTTAAAGCACTGATGATTAACCAACCACAGACTAAAATGTGAATAAATATCTCGAACACCAGTGGTTACATGGGCAGGACTGTATTGCAATTATTTATTAATTAAATCAATAGATTTTACCATTAAATTCTTAACATTATTTGACGACTCTACCGCTTTTAATAAGAATTACAATCTACAAAAAGAATTACAGAAAGACTGAAATATCAACCTCAAAGAGTATGAAGTGAGTGTCATCACTACTTGGAATTACTATGAGGAATGACACGCTGTGCAGTGTGTGGCTGCTGTAAAAGGTAGGTCAGAGAACGACTAACCACGCTTGTTAACCCTCCCTTATCTGGAGCATTGCAGCACACACAAGCAGCAAATGTCTCTATCGGCTAAGTCAAGTCCTTTCCTCATGCACTCCTACCGAGACGTGTTATTGGTTTATGCCTCAGCGCTTCAACGTATGCAAGCGTGTGCGCATATTCCCATAAAAGTTGAGAAGGCAGTAAATGTAATATGTCAAGTAGGCGTATGCCTGTCTTTCCCAAAATATTAGCTGCCAGTAAATACTATGAATGTATATGAGTCCGTGTTACCTTTCCATATAAAACGAGCAGGCAGTGAGAACTATGATTCCTAAATTTCCAGTCAGTGTTCCTAAGCTCCAGACAGACAGTGGAGGCAGACACACAGTCATCCTGTGAGTATACTGCCAAGTCTTCCAAGTGCATGCTTCACATCTGTTAGCTGTTACACGTATGCAAGCGCACGCAGACACAGTGGTGGACCGTACGAAAGACACAAGCACACACTGACACCTACACTTGCGCAGTTTGTTGCAAGAGAGGTCTGCAAAGCCCACATAAACTGCCCGCGCAAGTTCATGGACCAAACCTGCAGGTACTGAAAGGAGCGCAAATATTTACAAATAAATATAATAATACATTTGAAAATGAATTTTGTACAATTGAAATCGAGGCGAAGACTCAACCTCACAGCTGAAGTCAGGTCTACTTCTTCTTTTGAAGAAGTATAAAAAAGCAAATAAATCAGGCGGAATGAGAATTTTTTTTCTTTAACTATAGTTCTTTATATGCAAGATCTTGTAAACAGGAACTAAAGGTTTACACTCTGTACATTTTCCTTTTAGCATTTTAACAGTCTTTAGGTGTAATTTTTTCACCGCTGGAAATGCGTATCCACAAACACACACTTCTGTTCCCTTAGGATTTGGCTCCTTGAGCAAAAGTTACATTGTGACTGTTTTAGCCTTTGAAGTCAGGAGTCAGTAAACCTCTGGGAAACTGGCTTCGATTTTCACTCAGTCTCCACCCCTCGGTTTGCAACTACAGAGAAGCTTTCCAAAAAGCCTCATTATAAAGTCAAGAGGGGAACTTCTAGTTAAAGTGATCTATTCAAAAAGGCCTTGGGCCTTTGTGTCAAGTTAAGTCCAGAGATTTCATCTTTTTTTAGGAAATACTGGCTCATTTCAAAAGCATCAGTCATTCGTTTCAGTCTTTAAAAGCTTCCCATCATTTCAGCTCTCTTTCTCCCTATGACACGCTGCACTGTTTGGGATTAAGACTGGGTTTTAGCAAAAAGAGATATTCTGACTGCGAAATAGAAGAAGTCCATCATGCTTAGAGAGACAGAAAGGAAAGGAGAGGTACTCTGACATTTTGAGGGGGGAAGAAAAACCGACACACTGCAGTTCTTTTTGTCATAGCTACTCAGTTCCTAATGTATTCACATATCCCTTCAGAAACAGCTGCAAAATTTAAAAGGAAAGAAAGAAAGAAAGAAATGCAGAGTTTATTTTTCTTTACCTTGAAAGATTGCAAAATTAGAAGAGATAAAAAGAGAACCCACTGGCTAAAAAAGAGGCAATCTATAATCATTCATCTTGACTAAAAAGGGAAGGTTTTGGATTCCCGGAGACAGGTAACAACAAAGACAGAAGACTTTGTGTGCAAGCCGCTATAACATGACTCTGACAGTGCATTAGCGTGTGATTAATATGATCCAAGTTTATGTCACCTCCATAGGAGGCTGAGGAAAAGGAGGGCATCCAAAGGGCAGCATTGGCATCTTGAGGTGCTCATACATACATACATATACATATATATATACATATACATATATATATATATATATATATATATATATATATAAGCTGTGATGCCTGGGGGTAAAGTGGTGTGCATTCCACTGATGCAGCTTAAATGATGGATATCTTAGATACCTACACTCAATGTCATGGTCTCTAGTTCTTAACAGCTTGCCTTGCCAGAGGGGGAATCTTAACACTCAACTTCTATCCTCACCTCCTTTGCTCCTTCAAACCCATGCAAGCCAGAAAATACACAGTTTGTTTCCCAATCTTCTGTAAATGCAACAGAAACAAAGAACTATAATGGATTTTCCCCATTGCACAGACTGTCAATTCTTTTCTTTGATTATTAAAAACAAATTGGAAAAATAAGAATATTTTCTTGTTCATCTTGTTTAATTTCTAGTTTACGTCATACTCACGACGTGTTACACAGCTGGGTACACAAATAATGACTGAAAGTAACTGCTCTTGTAAAATTATCCGTCGATGATTTTCTCGACCAGCAACAATGACTACCGAAGGTCTAAGCTGCTCTGTATCCTCACCACTCCATGCAAAATTGATCTCTAGCTGGTATTTTTTTTTTTCGCCATTAAAATCCACTCTGATGAATTCACAGCATCAAAGGCACACACATTAAATATAAAAACAGTCTGCTACTGCAGTTGTTGTTCACCTGTCTTTTCAAACTTGGATGTGTGGTTGGAGTGTATTACTGTGAATCGAGTACTATGTATTGGCATGCACGATAGCAGGTAGCAAGTCTGCCAAAGGCATTAACCTGGCCTCCAGGCTTCACAGATCCCAATCTGATTGAGGATCCTGGACGTGCTGGAGAAAGTCTGATCAAAGATATGCCGCATCCTAGTGCAAGACACCGCTGGGGCCCCCAGATGACTTGTGAACAGACTCCACTGGATTTGACTAGATAGGCTGCAGTTTTACTTTTGTCTCTGGGCTTTTTATATAGTAATAACGCATAAAAATGCTCAGTGCCTAATTAATTTTCCTGATTGTACTGGTTCTTATAGAGCTCTTTTCTACTTTGATTATTCAAAGTGCTTTCACAACTTGCCTCATTCACTGCATTCATACTCCAATGGATTATAAACACATACAAATTCACCCAGGTAGTTTGCAAAAATTCAACATTCAACACTGAGCAAACACCTTCAAACTGGCAGAGTAAAAGAAATTCCCTTTTCAACTGAAATGATATGAAAGTTGATGGAGACAAGATGGAAAATGAGAAGGCTTTATTCTCTGTGCCGGGTGTTTCTTTGATCCAACCCCCAACTATAACGTTTAGCTTTATTTGTTTGGGTGTATTTATATATGCATTCATGTGCTTAAACATACACTGTCTGAACTCCAGGCCACGTAAACCCAAACTGTACATCGTGCGAGTTATGTGAGAGAGCGTGAATTTTCAACATAGAAACTCATTTTAAGCATCTTTACAGTTTCTATCATGATGAGTCATCTTGTATGTCTAATGTGAGTACAGTGCATGTGAGTGAAAGTAGGAACTTTCTTTCTTTGTGTATTTGTGTGTTTTGGCCCTGAAACTATGGGAATGAGTTTATCAACAACAACAACAACAACAACAACACAATCCAAGCCCTCCCAGAGGAAATCAATGTTAAAAGCCACTCTGGTTCCCATGAGCGCGCTGCCCACGCATACTGTCACTAGATTGTGTTGGTTTCTATTGTGAAACTCTATACAATGTTGCTACAAATAAACCCATATATCACTGCTTAATCACAATGTTACCATGACGAAATTACAGAGTAATTACACACACGGGCCACATCAATGCACTTCAGTGTTTTTGAGATGAACGCTTCAGAACTCAGTCTTTAATCAGGTTGCAATGAGAAAGCAGAGACTGGGAAAGCCAGTATATGGGGTTGTATTATTATTCTAATTGTAGGTCATTTTAATGTGTAATATGTATGCTTGCCACACTCTCTGGGACTTATAAACATAGCTTTACAAATTACCACAATGGGTTTGTGAGTAGAAATGCATTAAGAAACTTTTTTTTTTATATTAAGTATATTAAGGGGAAAAAAAGGTACTAAACATGACTGATCAAATACAGAGCCGTTTTATGTTCACGCTAATGCATAAAACAAGTACAGCTAAAACTATATCTAGATGTTTTCAATCAAGAAGCTTTTGCTAATTAACCGCAAACACAAAACCTTTGCTAGCCTTAAAGAACTATTTTACTACAGTCATGCTGGCATGGAAAAATTGGTAAATGCAGGTGTTCGTAATGACATTAATGTAGGATCTGTTCTATTTAGATACAAAACCCAGCTTAATGTGATTAGTAACATCTGTCTTTACCTATAATTTCATGCTGTGAAATAGGTCTATTGTTCCTAGAGGATCATTGTGCGCACTTGTCCAACATTAAAAGCCTCTGTGAATGCCAGTAATTCCCTTTATTAATGGCTACAAACAGCTGCAAGTGACAGCAAGCTTTTAGTGCCACAAAATGTGGCAGAAATATTTAAAAATTAGGGTAAATTGAGCCCTTGCTTTGGATTAGTATTTAATATCAGGAGATACACTGAAAGGTTGATAACAACAGAGAGCTGTAACCTTCATGCACCATGAATATTGTGAGCACATATAAATTAATCATCAACATGTGAAAAAGAAAGTTTTCATATGCTTCAAACTACACTAACTACACAACTACTGCTTCTACAGGTATTAACAGGGTAAGTGGGATCCATAAAAATGTCATCAGCAGTAGAGATTTGGCATTTTGCTGGTCTGAAGCATTCAGGTGTGTGTTAACACAACGTCACAATCTTCCCAGGCGTCACAGGACGTTTACGCCAAGGTCAGTCTGAGCAATGCTTAAAGAAACTGATCAAGAACTACATCTTAGACTCTATAGGCCTGAGTTCACATGTTAAATGTAAAATAAATGCATACAGAAAAAGCTTGGCATTGAGCCAAGCAGGCTAGGAAATCTACAAAAGAGTGGCTGAAAAAGAAAATAATCGAGGTGTTGCAACAGCCCAGTCAAAGTCCAGACCTCAGCCTGACTGAAATGTAGTAATGGCAACTTAAGAGAGCTGTGCATAAACAACTGCCCACTGTAAAGAAAGAAGCAATGCTGTGAAGACAAGTGGGCCAAAATTCCTCGACAATGATGTGAGAAACTGATAAAGTCAGGTCTTGTGTGGAAAAAGCTCAGTTCGACAGGCCCAGTGGTTATCTTCCAAATAACAGACTTGGATACAAAATCTTCCCTTTGTGTTATTATACCTCCCCTATGAGTCAGCAAGCAAACACTAAGCAAAAAGGGAGTTTGTAAAACTCTCTGTTGCACATTGCAGCTAGGACTGGATATATTACATGCTGTACTGTTAACTGTGCAGAGAGTGACAATGGATGACTACAGATAAAAGAGTGATCTGCTTGAATTTGGCTTCCACATCATGCATCCTAAGGAAAAAAACAGAACATAGCCAATGAAGCTACAAAGAAATTTAAAAAAAAATGAAAGAAAGATGGTCAGCAAAAAAAGATTGTACAGGCAGGACGTTGAGTGTGCAGGTGATACGGCCACAGCTGCACATGTACAGCAAGCTTTAATTCACTGCAGTTCAAACACATAGCAGGAGAATCACCTCACTGATGAAAGAGTGCCAGAGATATCAAACTACCACATCTTGGCTCTCCAAGGCATGGTGCACTAAGACGCGCACACACACATACAGACACACACACACACACAGAAACTATAAACTGAGAGTTCTCAGAGAAAAAAGTGAGAGCATGGAGATATTTACACCAGCATTAAGAGTATAGTTGGAGGTATGTGCAGCAGTTCTTACATCCCCTACTGTACATGGACAAATATTGTACACAAACACACACATTATTCAGTTTGGATCAAAGACAGTGACTGTAAGGTCTCTGCTGTTTATCTCCCCAAGGGGAGACAGATGAGAAGTCAAAAGGAAGAAGATATGGGGTGAATTTTAAAAAAATCTTCAGTCAGAGTGTTCAGTCAGAAAACAGATGATGGAGATAAGGGAAAAAGAATGAAAAAAAAGGAGAAAGTACAGAAAGAGGGGAAAACAGACAGAATGAGAGTTAAAGAGCGAGAGAGCAAAGGGCATAGCAGACACGGTTGCTCATATAAACCGAGTCAAAATCAATTAAACTTGCATGTCCTCTATGCTTTTATCTGTTAAGTCTGCTTCAAGACAAGCAAAACAACTGAAAAATGGGAGTGACAAGCTATCATCCAGCTGGCAATAAAATTTTAAGTAAACTATAAGTCTAAAATGCCTTATTCCCAACAGGTGGGTGAATAAACAGGCTTCCTGAATTTAAAAAGGACAGTTAAAAAAAAAAATAGCTGAGATTGCGTTTTATTGACAGTAAATGTTGCTCATTATTTCAGGCAAAAAGAGTTTAAGAATCAAAGAAACTCCAGGGCAGGTATTCTTGTCTTTACAGAGAGAGCAGCACACTTACAGAAGCAACCAATGACAGGTGTGACACATCTCAGTGGTTTTTCTAACAGTCTGAAAGTCAAAATCTCAAGAAATTTCAGGGCTTTTGCAAAATGGAACCTTACCACGCTACCCATCAAACCAAACCCGTCTAATTTTTAAAATGAATCCACTTAAAGTCGGAAAAATATTTTCCACCACTGGTAAGATTTTATCCAAATTGTAGCTTTGCTTTAACTCGGCAGAGTCGGGGAAGCGTTTCTGATGGCTTTCCAATACATTAGAAAGAAGAGGAAGATGGAAAACAACAAAAAAAAAAAAGGATTTGAGGATTTTGTGGGTCTCAGCTCTCAGCACGACACAGTTCTAACTATCAGTTGAAGTTACTCTCATCTGTCTGGTGTCTGTGAGAGTCTGTCTCACAGTGGGGATCCAGCACTGTCTGTAGCCATGGAAACCACAAGGATGTAGCTCTGAGAGTCATAGCACTATTATACAGATGCCCCCCTCCCTCCAACCACATACACACACACACACTCAGAAGGAAAATCCAATGATCAAAGTAACAACGAAGTCACATTTTGTGTCCTCGAGAGTCTGCTGCGACTTTGCCACTTTACTTGTTGTATTAAAAGAAACTTTAAAACCATATTTGTTTTGGATGACAGGATGATCTCTCGTGCTTTTGTTGCAGCTCTGCTTCACATTCACGCAAGTACTGAGTCCTCCGCCGCTGGCAAAGAAACAACTCCACAAGAGTTGTTCAAGTTCAACGAGTTGCTCAAGGGCATCTTGACCTGTTTACTCTACGGCTGTTTACTCTGCTCACCCAGTCTTCCCCTGCTTTTCTAAAACCAGCACACTTGTAGTTATGTACCCACAGCAACAGATACAGCCACCCAACCTTAAAAACCTCTCCCCGAGAACACCAGCCAAGAAAAATGAGCCACAGAGGTAATAACCTTCTACCTCACGGTGCAGAAATGCTGTGGCAACAAAGTTCTGTTAGTATCAAACAAACCATTTTGTGCAACATACTGAATAAGAGTCAATCGGTCTGATTAAAATCGCTACAAGCCTTTATGAAGGTGGGAAAATAATTTGGTTAAGAGCCAGTTGGTTGCGCAGAGGACTATAAGAGCAGTGAAAACAACAGGGAAGGCAGAAGGATGAGAAGTGAGACAGAAAGGAAGAAATGGAGGCACCAAATTAAGTGCTGAAGTTGCAAAAAAAAAAAAGAAGGGTGGTCAGAGTAGATGGTTGGCATAGAAAGGCCAGGAAATGAGTCCTACACTTTAAGCAACAAATTTGACGTATGGCTAAAATTAAAGGGGGTTTTTGTAGCCTTAGTCACTATAAGCTTCTTTTTTTATTGTGAAATAAGTGTTACAGATGAACTGTACGTAAGCAAAAATTCCAGCAGATGGAAATTATGTACGCGCTGCAGCAAATCTAGAAATTAAAGTTTACGCTTTCCTCACACAAACGCAGCTGCTTGCAAAGACAGCATTTAAAGCACGTCACGTAAAATATTTTCTAAATGCCATAAACAATACAATCAACAGATCTACATGAGTTTATCTCATGTTTGCTAAAGATTACGTTGTTATAAAGCTGTTTCACACACACACAGACACTTAAAGCCACTAGCGGTCAGACTGGCAGGCAGGAAAGAAGCTTGAATGTGCTGGGATTTGACCAGTTTACCATATACAGGCTGCCAAAAATCCACCACACACACACGTACACTAAAACACATACCACCGCTTCATCCAACCACAACCTCAAAGTGTGTGTGCCTGTACATGTCTATCTATGTGTTCCTACTGTATATGTGACCTTGTATTTGTGTGTGTACGCAGGCCTGGATATCTATATATACAGTGTGTGTCTCTGAGTGAGTGATTGCGCTGGTGTCCTAAGTGTCTATGTAGGGGAGTGGAGAGTTAGAGACACAGTATAAACAACGTAGGGACTCCCTTGGCTTGTGTTTACTGACCGAGATAAAGGCTGTCATTCCTCTCTCGACACCAACCTACTTCCGCCTCCGTACAACCAGAAAGAGGGAGAGGTGCACTTAAGCTTTGGCAATGTCAGAGCGATCTTATCTTGCCAATAAAGCTTCTTGAATGGATTTAGATTAAACTGAGGGGAAAAACAAGAGAGGGCACTGGTGCATTTGGGTCATCTCTTCCTCAGAAAGACTGCTGTTGCCCTTCTCCTCCTCCCCTTCTTCTCTTCCAAACTTGCATGTTAATGTACTTACAGCTTGCAGGACTTTAACTCTGTCCTGAGACACAGGCTGGCATAATAAACAAGAGCCTGAAATAATCTCTCCCCTAGTTCCCTGGCGGTATTTTAGTGAGGAAGCAAATTCCCAATGGTGGATCAAATTATTTACCCACATTTCTGTCTTTCCAATTCCCTCACCCTGTGAGTTTTTCTGGCAGCCTTTCCTTAACGTCTCTGTGCTTTTCTTTCTAACTCGCCATTTCTCCCTTTTTTCCCCTCTTGTCTTTGTCCAGCTGTGGTAGCCAGTGAGACGCATGGTCTACCCACACCGACCAGTTAAACACCCCTTTGCCTCTGTCACTTAGTCAGCCTGTCTGCTATACAGCTCAGGTTATTGCAGGCCAAGCCATCGCACTGAATGAAGGGGCAAAGGTGCATGAAGTCTACTCGTGATGTCACAGATGCGGCTGTGCCTCATGACATTTTGACAGTCTTTTCCTGCTCTGTCTTGTTTACCATCCAAGACTGTTATTTCAACAAATTTACACCTTGAATTAGTGCAACCACTCTATAAAAGCAAAAAATTCTCATAAATGCACCTTAATGCAGCACAGGCTTCAATTGTTTCCACTGTGAGAGAACCTAAAAGAGGAAAGGTAATGAAAAGAGCAGGAGAAACAAAACAAGCTGCAATAAAATATTTTTAGCCTCAAACTCATTCATGTCTAGAACTAGGGCCAAGAAGAACCACACCACCATGACTATGAATGGTGCTGTTAGTCTCTCTCTTTTACTTTCTCACTTGGCAAGTGCCCTGCCACTGGAGGAATGCCTGGTTTGTATTCAGATGTGTGTGTAAATGCATGTATGTGTGACAGTGCATAGAGTCTGGACAAAGAGTAACAGTGTGGACAACAGGACACAATCAACCACTCAATGGATAGCCATTAACTCATCGCACACAAATGCACACAAACACGCACAAACACACACAAAAATTCCAGAGTTCACAGATGAGAAGCAGCGACATTCAGAACCAACCAGCCAATGAGCATGAGCGCGCTTTACTGCGGCTACAATTGAGCCAGTCAATGGGGCTGTAGAGGGATTGTGGGAGAACTCTGAATTACTGTGTCAGGATCTTCATCACTTTCTCACTAATCTTCACCCTCTCTCCCTCGACCTCTTCCTTTTTCCCAGGGTGGATCTCTCAGTGCTTAGAGGTAGCTAGGAGAGGCCACTGGGCACAGTCCACCTCCCACTCGCTTGTGTATGAATCACTCCATTGTGACTGTGCTCTATTCCTAACGCTGTTGCTTTCAGTTTTAGAACTCTTCTGTTTAGCTTTATTTTGACAACCACATGCTATTTATGGTTTTTTTGTTTTTATTGTTGTTCAATGTTTGACTAGTCATAAGAAGCAGGTAAATATCATCATGTGTATCACAAGCATACCAAGTTAAAAATGATTTAAATCTACTCGCATGCTTATATAGGACTTTTTTTAGTCCTATCGTTATCAACTTCGTAATTATACTGTTGTCTAATTATAACAATCACTGTTATAGAAACACTACACCCTAATACAAACCTGCTAGTAGACAGTATAACCCAAATTTCCCACTATGATTGCAATGTCCATGGTTGCTTCTATCTGAATTTCGCTTTCCTCGTTTCTCTGAGTTGCTAGCTTTCAGAAATCAAACCATAAAATAATTGCATGTCTTCCAAAAAAAGCCCCAAAAAACAATTAAGTATTTGGACTGCACTTGAGCACCTGAAGGCAAAAGGCTGTGGTTACCAAACTGAGTAACTTCAGCTTATTGACATGCAGCTTCCCCAAAACACTCACACCCACTTCTCACTATCACACTCACACTTTCCCTGTCATGTCTTAATTTTTAGCAGCCGGCAGTGTTACATGGAATATGAGACGACCACCCACCTATCTCCCCCCCCACACACACACACACACCAGACACATGTTTCTGGGAAATGTGAATGAATGTGTCACAAAAAAAGCCACAAAGACATTCAATACAATACGGCCTTGTGCTACAATGATGAGTTACACAGCTTTGTGTGTGAGTGTGTGTGCACATGGTTGTGTGTGCTTGCACAACCAAGGGCAGGCAAGCGCATGTGGGTGCAGAGAGCTACATAAATCACACTCTGAATCAATTAGAAAGCATAAATGTGAGAAGGCCAACAGCAGCCGGTGTCCTGGTACTCGGTTTAATGTTGGCTTGATTACAGACACACCACACCCTCACCATCCCACCACGTGCGCACAAACATACACACACACACACACACACATTCAGACTTAAAGCCAGACACAAACGCTCAGAGAGTTTGGGTGTGGATGTGATGTAACTGATAATTTTGCATGAAAGTAATCCAAAAATGAAATGTGATTAACATTTTCATGCCACTGGATTCTTTCTTCTCTTTATATGGCTTAAAAACTGTGATTCACACACAGCAGATGTCTGACAGAGAGCTGAATACTGGATGAGGATCTTGTTTTGAATTTTAAAAAACTTTTTGCATGCCCGTGTTAGGTCAAAAACGGTTTTCTTTTTGTTTCTTTCCTGTTACATAACCAACTAGACTCCTATTATAAACCATCTTTCATGTTTGTGAGGATTTAGAATTCACAGAGTCACAAAACAAATGCATTTACTGAGCGTATGTTGTTAAGAGAACAGTGTTTACCTGACTGAGTGACTCACCTCAGTCAGGAGGCAACCTGGAGAATAGATCCCCTAGGGTGGTTTGGGAATAACTCTGACTCAAACCCCACACCCTGTCCATGGATGGACGGATGAACGCATGGATGGATGGATTGAGGCACTTCTATTTTTTCTCTTTAAAACACAGGATACAACGGTTTTCACAAACTGCAGTAGAGCCAGTAGAGTAGACATTTCTGACAACTAATTGCCCAGAGCTACTCGAATTCCACAATCTAACTTTGCGGCTAATTCAGTTAAATCTTGATGAAATTCGGAAGGTTAATTTCTCAGATTTCTAAAATCTCCCTCCTGAGCTGAAAGAGGCAAAAAAAATAGCCCTACAGTAATAGCACAAGAACAGCGCATGACACTTGATGAAAGTCTAATGGACTTATAATGACACTCCCTCTAAATGCATTGTTAAAAAAAGTAAAATAAAAAGAAAGCTTTTAAAAAAAAAATACATGAGTAACACACATAGGTAAGATAACACCACGCTCACGTCCCACAGCTGTGAAAAAAAAAATCCTAAAATCCAATCTAGCCCCGGAAACAAGTTTAATGAAATAAAGTTGCGTATTTTAATATAGAGTCAAAGTTTTCAACAAATTGCAAAAATAGCACTTTCCATCCACAGCTTGGATAATGAAGAGTTCCTCAAAAATCCTCTCTAAGAATGGAAAAAATAAGCTACTGTAAAAAAAAAAAAAAAAATTGCCTCTCTCATAAATATCCCTCATAAAGCACAGACATAATCAATGAAAGTAGAGGAATTCATACAATTAGTAGTCATATTTGTGGATTTTCAGACATATGGAATATTAGCATCGTATATAAACATCATATGATCTTTGCTAAATTGTCCATCAATGATAAACCTAAATGTGTAACTCTCTTTGTCAATTTCCCACAGGTGATTTATATTCAAAGTTAATCTTTTATTTGTTGCCTTTGCCTTGGTAACAAGAGATGTTGTACTTAATGCCTAAAAAAAGCTATAAATAGACCAAACATGAACAAGAATCAAACAGGACAGTGTGAGTCTGCAGTTTGTGACTCAGCCCACTGAGCCAAGCTACATCTGTCTGTGTGAAACCACAACCACATTCATTACTCCATTACATCAGGACACTCCCAAAGTACTCCAATGGGGATATTGTTGCTAGGCACTTACTGTCCTTCTACGCCTATGTGAGAAATGGACGAAACCCAGATTAATATCCCACACCATTAGTGGCGCACACAAAAACACACACACACAGGCACCTGCGAAAAGACGCACATCTGTGAGGGGAGAAATCACATAAATACAGTTCCAAAACAGACGTGGACTCTCTCGCCTATCCGCCCACCACTCGCCCACAATCAGCCTATCTGAGAAAGAAACAGACAAAGTAGGTGATCAACTTACCGAGAAGTTAAAATAATTAATAATTAAAACAATAACAAACCAATCTGCTTTGCAATATGCAGGTGAAAGGAAAGTAGAGGAGGGACAAGGACTGTATTCACTTGTGCAATCACTTGAAATGTACAGTTTAAAATGATGGATTAAGATAGAACAGGACAGGAAATCTGAGCATCTCAGTATCAAGAACCGTAATACTTTGAAATCATTTTATACAAAAGGAAACAACCATCGCTAATAAGTGAAAAGAGAAGAACCCAAACTGCCCGGCCTCCCTCACTCTTTTACACTTAATTCATACTAGCAGGGAACATACTGTATGTAGAGCCTGCGACACAGTTTACTCTGTCATACCTGTGCAGGATGCTTTGACACTAACATATAGCTACATTTCTAGAGAAGTACAAGTCAGGTTATAGTGCAGGGTTTCAAAAGGGTTTGTGGTTACGATGTACCTGCGGCATTTGTTTAACAGAAGAACAATGTATCGATAAACTTTAACTCCCTAAAAAATAGTCAGGTTCTTCTTTTCCAAAACAGATCAGTTATCAGACGAGAACAATTCACACTGAAGAATATTAATGTCCTTTCTAAACTAGCTGGTTTACTGTCTGTTTAGTTACAGTTATGCCAACTAAATCTGAGTGCAAAAGGAATCTCGTGCATACGCTGAACTTTTTTTTTTTGTCAAAAGTTATGAGTCCAACATTGCTGTGCTGTTCTGTTTTGAATTTACTGCAGTCAGCCAGTGTTACTTCACCTAAACTTACTAAATCATTAAAGGAGTTTCGACATCAGCTTGAGTATAGAAAGGAAAAAGCTGAATTAGTTCCTCCTTGCAATTCACAACACACATAAAAAAAAAAAACGGAAATCTTTACATTTGAAGAGCCAAGGTGTGAGACTCTTGGGCATTTTGCACCAATAATGAGTCAATTACTTATTGAATACCATAACTTGTCACTGAGGATTAGAACAAGATAAGTATGTGAATATGTGACAAGGTCTGGTGATGTGACACACACACAAATATCCACATTCCCAAGAGTTCATGCAGAGCAGTCTTTGTGGCCTTTAAAGAGTCAGTGTGTCCAGCCAGGCTCGAGTTACAGCAGACAAGATCCTCTCATTCCTTCTCCCTCTCTCTCTCTAAGACACACACACACACAAACAGACACAAATTCTTACATCCATCATCTTACATTCGCATCCAGTGAACAGGCCAGGGAGCCACAAGAAAGAATTGGTTTGTTGCTCCCCTCTCTGACTCATTCCTGCCACTCTCCACTCTACAATAAAAGGGATAGATACACAACTGACAGGCCCTATCAAGCCCTGGATTGTGTTGATTGCTTATACGGTCCATCAGAAATGCATCTCTATGAGCACGGAGATGGTAGTGACACATTTTGCACTAGCAAGAAAAGAAGAAGAAATAAGAATTTTCAAAGCCTGAAATACGGAATATAACAATAAAGGCTTATCTGCTGTAACTAAGGGACTTTAATATCTAAGCTGTTCACTTCCAGCAGTAAGTTGAATCAGTATTTCGACAAACACCTATAAAACTACTTAGAAAACAAGATAATACAATTATACGTGCACATAGCTGGGACTGAAATCAAATGGTGAAGTGAATGCAAAGAGATGACACATGTACTGCACAGCATCAATGAGAAAAAACACTGACAATGTCACAGCTGGGAAAGTGCTATTTGTTGGTTTTTAAAATAAAGTGTCTTTCAGGTTTGTAAGTTACAGCAGCCTTTTAAAGAGCACAAAAATCAAAGAACTGAGGTCATTACGGGTCATCACTAAAAGAAAAGGCAGGAATTATGACAGAAGATGACTCTCTTAGTGTGTGTGTGTGTGTGTGTGTGTCACATCTATTCTAGGAGAATACCGGGGGAGAGACCCTGTGACTGACCCCCACCTCACAGGATATGACAGGATATCGCCGCAGTGGCACGCAAACACAAACATATATGCGCACAAACACACAAACAAACATTATGGGAGTGTTGTTTCCATAACGGAGACATATGATAGTGATAAACAGCAATTTTGTTTCACGCGTGTAACTCCGCGTTGAAGGTGCTATAGGTGTAAACATTTGTTTTACAATTATCCACTGTGCACTCAGAAAAAAGCTATTTTACATAAATCCTGTAATTAGTCGATCTCTGAGGCTCTAGGACTCCTAAAGTGGGGGAAATCGTTTACAGTACCCAGAGCATCTTATATACAAGCAAAATAACTTACAGAATTGCTTTTAAATTCAGGAGTTAAGAACACTTGCGCCACAAAGTCAAGTTACCTGTGCGCTTCAGCAGCTTTTCCGCAAGGTTTCACTCACAGCTTCAGTGCTGTTTGTAGCGGGCAGGTTCAAAGATCCGCGTCCAATCTCCAAACTTCCTTTCACACGACTGGAGGATCCCCCCACTGAAGCGAAAGGGCACTTGTGCGAATTTGCACGCACCATTACGCGCGCGCAAAGACAAATACTCAAACACGCCCCAGTTATGAAAAAACCCGCAGCTGACGGTACAGGCAACCCCCCCTCACCACCCTTACAATGCAGCGGGGACGACGGTAATCGCACGGTAAAGTTTTCCAAACAGGGACAAGGGAAAGCGCTCATTCTGACCACATCGCTTACCTTCGTCTCCCCTCCTTAACTCCTTCAGCCGTTTCCAAACTCTGTCACGACAAGGCTCGACGCAGACTGCGAAACCGAATAGTCGCTTTTCGGGTAGCCGGGGAAGAGCGGAGAGAGCATACGGAGGTTTGCTTCAACACGCAGAGGCTCTGTGTGTGTGACAGATAGGGATTGTGTGTATGCGTGTGCGAACGCTCATGGAGAGAATGAGCAGAGAGAAGAGAGCCGGGGAACTTAGGGGGGAGTTCCCGTGAACATACCGGCGGGGCGGGGGCTCCGGCAGAGTGACGGCTGGCTTACGTTTGCAGCTCTTAAGCAGCCTGGATAGGATATTAGTAACCCAGGTTACCAGCGTTCAAAAGTAGCCAGGATACGTGTATTTGCCCAAGTATACGCAGTATTCATGCAGCTTCTTTTGATGTGAGCTGGTTTACGTATTGATTTTTCTTCTGTATTTTTTCAGTTTTCTTCATAAGATTCAATTTAATGTGCAACTATAGTAACTATAGAAACCAGACTGTGTTTTTATGATCAATATACTGATAGGTTTCTCAGCCGATTAATGCTTTGGTCAGGGACGTCAAACATAAGCCCCGAGGGCCAGAATCGGCCTGGCGACGAATCTGGCCCACTGGACAGCTTTAGAAAATGTGGAGTGTATAGATTTAAATAACAGGAAAGTTCTGTGTTTTCCTACAATTACCATGAGACCACAGGTTGTTTTTTGTTTTTGTTTTTTCTTGGGGGGGGGGGGGGGGGGGGGGATTTTGTGTGTCT
>VUQR01031138.1:52600-71452 GCA_015108515.1 Hemichromis elongatus
ACAATTTTCGTCTAGTTGGTTTGATTAGGCCTAAAATAAAGAAGCAATTAAAAAATATCGTTTTGTTTATCAACCTTTAAAATGTGATTATAAAATCTGCCCACACTAATCTAATGTCTAATGGACTGCAGCTCCATTGTGCCTCTCGGTGGTTACAAACATGTAATACAACTTAGATGTACATGCCTACAGCTGTTCCAAAAACACTTCACTTCCCAGATGTCCATTCGTTGCCGTTGCCACTCAGCTTTCAAAATAAAAGCCCCAATCCAATCGAGCGTAATAAAAATACTGTGACCTTTTCCTTATTTTTACTAGGCTGATTTTTAGCTCAGTTTGTTTGTTTTTTGTTTGTTTGTTTTTTCACATGACCTACCTACCTACAGTGACCAGATGAAGCCACAGCTATTTAATATTTTCCCCATTTCTAAAGTCATGTGACTAAAATATATTAATTCAAAAATGTTTTATTTTTTAAAGTAAATGTCACTTTCAAAATTTAGGTTTATTTTGAAGATATCCCGCGGAAGTGCTTAATTCCCCACGCATTTTAGTGCCAAGCGCCAGTGACAAAATAAGCATCAGACAGCTTGAGGCGGCGGGGTCTGTCTCAGCCTTCCGCCCAGTCAGTAACTGAAGAAACATCATCCTACAGCTGCAAGATGAGGCTGCTGTCACTCCTGCTTACTGTGTCATTAACGCTGGCACTCGCTTATTATATTTACACCCCACTGCCTGATGCCATTCAGCAGCCGTGGAAGTTGATGATCCTGGATGCTTCTTTCAGGACAGTATTTCATGTGGTAAGAGAGTAGATGTTTTCACTGGGAAGAAAAGGCTGATACACGCAAGGCACCAAAAGAGACGAATGAAAAGGATCACATTAGACAGAATTTTGACTTTTCTATGTGCAACGTTTTAATTAAATGTGTTATTACAGGTTGGCTGCATGCACTGTATCTTTTAAAAGACATACTAAGTACATAACACTCAAACACAGACTTGGACTTTGAACCTTGTGTTTATTTGGAGGGAGGGGAGGTAACATTTTCACGTGGTAGAGTCTACTGTTTGGTGTTGATACTTAGTATAATAATGCAAAATGATATGCTGCTGAAATAATAGGAGCTGTCATGGATTTAAGGTATCTGTAGTCCAGTTTTTGGGTTTTTCTGGATGACCAGAAGTCTTTTCATGCTTGTGTCATGAAATCTGCTTTGACAGAAGGGTTGAAATGCACCAAGTCTGTGAAAGAGCTCATTTACTAATCCCGCTATGTGATTTCAAAAGTTATTGAGACTATTGTTCTGGCGCTGTGAGAGGATCATGAACTTTACACCCTCACCTGTGTTCTACATTTTTAAAGTGGCAGATGTTGACAGATGCCAAGAAACTATCAGTTAATTATTAGCACGCTGGCTGAGACTAATCCTCAGAGCGAGAGTTTCACTAAAAACCTGGGCTTATTGTGTTATGTTGTAAGATCTAAAACAGTCATTAGCATCTTGAACAGTGAACAGTGTGCTGATACATAACATTAGAGTGAAAATGTGATATCTGCACATGTGACAGTGTGACTGGGTGTACCTCAGTGTCTTCAGCATTGCTGTTGAGACACTCTGAGTGAGGGAAAGGGCAGACATATCAGTAATGCACAGTGTAGGAGGAGAAAGGTGACTGTGACAAATTGTGTCCCAAAATCCTGCCAAGAGATGACTACATTTCACCTTTTGCCAAATTCCCTACGACTCTCTTTTGTATCCACTGATTTCTTTTGAATCCATGTATTAAATTCTTAATGTGTCTCCTGAAACGAACAGGAACCAATCAAGGAGTTTGAGCTGGAGTTTGGTTTACTCTTGTCTTCAGGCCTCTCTGAAGCAATGGCTGGGATTCGACCATCACATTAGATCTATCAGGCAGTCCACAGTTGGCTTTGAAGGGATCTTGAAGGGATTTCTGAGTTCTGAGTCCAGTGCAGGGGCTGTCCCAGGTGTGAAGGTCAGCGATATCAATTTCGCTGGCATCCCAGTGCGAGTTTACGAGCCCCCAGCTGGAGGGGAAGGTCATCTGAGGAGAGGGTTGATGTTTCTCCACGGAGGTGGCTGGGCCCTCGGCACCACCAGTGAGTCTCTAATGTCCTTACATCAAAAAGATTGAAAAGACTTTGAGACATTACTTTTTGGGGTTTTTTTTATTTCCAAGCGTCAATAACACAATATGCATATATCCAACCTTGTCAATATAGTGTTTTATCTTTAACTGCCTTGAAATAAAATATTTTTGTCCAGATCAAACAGAGGAGTTCATACAGTGTTTGAGCTTGCACAGATGTTTTTTACCCCACGTTTAAATTTCAGTTTTGCATAATCCATGAACATCTTCTTTGCCATCCTTCTCTGTCTCTCACTCTTTCTATTCCTCAGAGAAGGGGACATACGATGTTATCAACCGAATGGTCTCAGATGAGCTCAACACTGTCGTGGTCTCTGTTGAGTGAGTGTGTTTCCTCTCGCAAAACTGTAGTCTCCATTCGCAACATCAGTGAAGTGTCCCTTCAGTTATATACTCCAAAGCTTTTTAAACCTCTAGTAAATTACATTTGAACCCTTTGTGTGTGTAGGTATCGTCTGTATCCAGATGTGCACTTTCCAGTGCCATATTTAGACTGTCTTGCTGCTGCCAAACACTTCTTGTCTCCAGAGGTTCTTGCCAAGTATTCTATTGACCCAGAGCGTGTGGCTGTGGCAGGTGACAGCGCTGGGGGAAACCTTGCTGCTGCAGTTGCTCAGGAGGTAAACACAGAGGCTGTTTTCTGCATGCGTGCAACAATTTAAATATCAAGCCCAAACGCCAAATGTTTTAATTAATAAAATGCCTTCCACGACTTTGCTAGTATAATATTCTGGATCATAACATATATCCTGATTTCTTTTTTTTTTTCCACATCTGTCACTCTTAAATGTTTTAAATGATCAAATGATTGATGATTTTAATTTATTAAGGGAAAAAGCTATCCGAACCTACCTGGGCCCACGTGAAAAAGTAATTCTCCCACTAATCCTAAACACTCGTTGTATCCAACCAAGGGAGCAATAATTGCAATAACTGGCAATGAGTCTTTCACATTGCTGTGGAGGAATTCTCACTCTTCTTTGCAGAGTTTTAATTCAGCTGTTTTGAATGGTTTACAAATGCGAGCAGCCTGATTAAAGCATCCCAATTGGATTAAAGTCCAAAATGCGACCAGGCCAGTGCAAAACCTTAATTTGATTTTTATGAGCCATTCAGAGGTGAACTTGCTGGCGTGTTCCAGATCATTGTCATGCTGTTAAAGCCAAGTGAACTTGAGCTTCAGGGCACAAACCGATAGCCAGACATGCTCCTGGCAGAGAACAGAATTCATGGTTCCATCAGTCATCCAGGTGCCAAAGCAGCAAAGCAGCCCTAGAACATCACACTACCAACACCATATTTGCCTGTGCTCATGATGTTCTTTTTATGAAGCACTGTGCTAGTTTTACACCAGTTGTAGTGGGACTCCAATATTCCAAAAGCTCAGCTTTTGTTTCATCAGTCCACAGAATATTTGACCAAAAAGTCTTGGGGATCATCAAGATGTTTTTAGTAAATATGAGACGACACTTTCCTTTGTTTTTTGGTCAGCAGTGGTTATAACCTTGGAACTCAACCTTGGAGGCCATTTTTCTCAGTCTCAGGCTCACATTAGATGTTGTTCTGGTTCTTTTGTCCCCTCCTGGATGAGTTGTTGATGAATTGTAATTTTGGTAAGCTCCTGGGAAGGTTCACCACTAATATAATAATGGTTCTCACCATGATTTGCTGGAACACCAAAGACTTAGAAGTAGCTTCATAACCCTTCACCTCAGACAAGTTCCATTTAAGTGATTTCTTGATCCAACACGTCTGGCAGTAATCGAGCCTGGATGTGGATGGTGAAATTTAACTCAGCTTTCCAAAAAAAAATGTATCCATGATATTTCATTTGTGATTTAACAAGGGATGAGCATTGTTTTTTCACACAGAACTAGTTGAAAACAGGATGTGGGCACACACAAAAGGGAGTTTTTCCTTCCCACTGTCGCCAAAGTGCTTGCTCATAGGGGGTCATATGATTGTTGGGTTTTTTTCTGTATTTAGTATTGTAGGGTCTACCTTACAACATAAAGTGCCTTGAGCCAACTGTTGTTATGATTTGGTGCTGTATAAACAAAAACTGAATTGCAGTGTACAAAGCCATTACTCATATTGTTTGTTTTTTCAGATTTCTGTAGATGACAGCATGAGTGTGAAATTCAGTGTTCAAGCTTTGATCTATCCAGTGCTCCAGGCTTTGGATTTCAATACACCCTCCTACTTGCAGAACCAATATATCCCCATCCTCTACCGGACCCTCATGGTCCAGTTCTGGCTGCAGTATCTGAACACTGACCTTTCACTTATGCCTGAATTTTTAGTGAACAATCACAGCGCTTTGCAACACTCAGCCCTCAGCCCAGAGCTGAGGTCAAGACTTGACTGGAACGTGCTACTTCCTCAGAAGTACAAGAAGAACTACAAGCCTCTCATTGTGGAAAAGGGATCTCAGGAGTTTCTGAAGAAGGTGCCAGGCCTGCTTGATGTGCGGGCGGCACCATTGCTGGCTGGGCCAGAAGTGTTGGCAAAATGTCCTCGTGCATACATTCTAACATGTGAGCATGATGTGTTGAGGGATGATGGGCTGATGTATGCCCGCCGCTTACAGGATGCAGGGGTCGCTGTTACCAGTGACCACTATGAGGATGGCTTCCATGGATGTTTCAGTTTAATATCCTGGCCACATGAATTTGATGTTGGGAAGAGGGCACTCAGGGGTTACCTCAACTGGCTGCAGAACAACCTGTAGAAGTGTGCATGTGTGTGTTTTGCAAGTGAGTAATGGGTGGCAGGCCTTTTCTTTGTGAATCACAGGCTTGGCTGAAGGCCTTGTAAATGCACTCTTTGTTTAAAAATCGGACATTTAAGCTCAGGGCCCTTGTGTATCTGCACACGCTCAGTACATGTGAAGATTTTATGATATCAGTCTAATCTGCTGGCAACATCAGCATAGCTAACACTGTGACCAACTAATAAAGATATTTTATAAATTCATGAAAATGCTTTGACAGCTAATAGCTTTGCACAAATGGATCAATTCATCGGCTGTTTGCAATACGAGGCATCGTGCATGTGGTGTTTTGTAGCGAGAGAAAAAAACACGAGTAATAAATGTCACAAGACCTTTGTTAATTTATACTCCACTGTTAAAACAAAAACATCACAAGTTAGAGCCCAAAGTCAAAAACAATCATTTTATTTGTGGTGTTTTTTTCCCCTCACTAAAAACAGTGCAGGTCGGGTCAGCAGTTTTAGCAATGTTCAGTATTTTACCCTGTTGGCTGGCAAACAGTAGATCTGCTGCTTTTATTCATATTGAAGTTGCTCAATCACTATCAGAATGACTGCCGTGAATTTTTAAACTGTCCTGAACCCCAAAGGATAAAAATTAATCTGGCTTTTGAATGCATTTTGAATGAACTGTCTCCTTTAATATTGATTTTCAAGGTATTTGCTATAGACAGCCATGTTCCCCTCACAATACTTTATGATAAAAATGCTATATTTGGATCTTGTATCATCACCCTAACCAAATTAATTTGACAAGTCCTTCAAGTTTGGTGTCACATACCTGCAAAGCTAACAACGTTCTAGCCTCAGTTGTATTTTATACCAAAATTAAAATCTCAGCATTTCACTGTGTTTATCTTAAGAATGAAGATGGAAAAATCTAATCTGATAGCGAGTATTAGCCTGCTTGCATAGTATTTAGCTCAAAGCAAGGCTGTATCTTAGTAACATTGCTAAAAATGAATTCTAATGACATAAAATGTTTTCTTTCCAAGAAAAACAGTCCTTAAAAAAAACAAGGTATTCACTGCCTCTGTTGAATTCAACATGCACCATAAGAACACGTCTTTAACGTATTCTGGCTCTTGACAATCGCTAACAAAATGCACAGAAAGCAGCTGCATGTATGCCAAGTGCAGGGATAGCGTCATGATCCTGATGAGATCTTTGTGTATAAAATGCATTTGCGGGCTTCAAGTTGTTTCGTTTTACTTTTAAATCCAATTTTCACCTTCTTTTAAATCTTCACTTTATGGAAAACAAAGGCTCCTCTTTCTCTCTGTGGAAACCGCTGGAAAGTGTCAATAAAAATATGTCATCCCTGTAAAGTTCAGCTTGTTCTTTTTTCTTTTTTTTTTTTAAATGAAGGTTCACAGCTACAGTATACATCCTGAGCCTGTGATGCGCAATAAATACAGAATGATTTTGTGACACATTATTCCCATTTGTTGTTTTTCTAGAAGTCGTTTGATGTTCAGCTTGTGTTATATACATTCTGATCATTACACTGATAATTGCAGAATACTATAAAAACTAAAAATAGAATAAAAAACAAAAAAAATCTACTGTTTTGAACATGGGGCGTTGTCAGTTTCACTTAATGTAATAGACTGGGAATCACAAATATTACATGAATGGTCAACCAGTCTACATATTCATATAATATTGGGTTCTACTAGATAGTTTGGCCCTGCCACAGACTGATGATCTGTACAGGGTGTACCCTGCTTCTGGGATAGACTAAGGTTCATGGATGTCCTCTTTTCCACCTGCCTGGCAGCTTCCCTAATACCCACTATCCCTCCACTGCATATGTCCAGAACATCTCAGCCTTGCCTCTCCTACTTTGTCTCCAGTCTGCCTAACCTGAGATGTTCCTCTGACATACTAACCTCTAATCCTGTCCCTCCAGCAAAATCTTAAAATCTATCCTCCTCTAGCTCCACTTCCTGCCTGGATCTGTGTCTGATTTGGGAAAGATTTTACACGCTTTTAGATGGCCCTCGTGACACGACCTCTTCATTTATTCAGATTTGTTATTAACACAAGGAGTAAAACAGCCTATGCACACATAGAGAACAGAGTGAATCTTTGAGTGGCCACACTAATAATTTGCTACAGCACTAGTAATCAGTGTAATCCTGCCCCTTGTTGGACTACAAGACTCTCTTTCTCTTCTATAGTAGCACCCATTTAATATGATGCTACTCATTTGTTTGGTCCATGACAAAATTAAAAAAAAAAAAAAAGGAAAATTGCTGAATAAATTTTGACCATAAACAGTGCCCAAACATTTATTGAGTAAAATAATCTAGATTTGAACTTCAAAGACCTCAACTGGAACCTACTGGTTAATACTGAAATTTAAAAACATCTGTCACTCTAAGGAATACATAGTGCCATAAAACTGTGTCAGTGACACAGGACAAACTATTTTATAAACTCTAAATCTGCAATCAGTTATGAGAACAATGAGGCAAAGCTCTGAAGCAAGGCTTAAATACCCAGAAGACTGCACTCTACTCCTCTTGTCCCTCCCCTGAGGCTTCTCCTCCCTGCAATCCTCTCAGTGAAGTCATGGAATCTCCCTAAATTCCCATCTGAGGACTACAGCTGCTCAGAAGACAAAGATAAGTGTCGAACAATGCATTGAGTCTCGAGTGATTTAGCTGGCTTCCGTAGAAAGGTGTTTCCCTCACAAGAACCTACTGCATCTTAATATAAGAGCAAAGACACAGAGCTGAATACACACAGATTAACATGTAATTCACAATTTAATTCACTTCATCACTATGACTATAAATTAATGTAAGGGTTATAATCAAATATATTTTAAATTTGGTACTAAGAAAGGATATATCCTTTTATCCATTATAGTAAAAAGCAAAGAGATGAAGTTTAAATTAGCAAAATATTTAATACAAGACAAGTCTCTGATTTAATCTTTACCGTTGTGTATTATATAATAAAATATACCAGTAATTAATTAAATCCAAATCAGCAAATTAATTAACTATACAGCAACAAGTGTCAGATAAATACCTAAAAACTACAATGTTTGAAGTGTAACATAACATAACTTAGGTTAGTAAGTACAAGTATATATAAATGTACATAGATAAATATACATCTTACACCACTGATATGACATGCCATTAATTGTTGAGCTTTTCAGAGATGGTAAATTGACTGACAAGCATTTGTATTACCAGATAAAGCATGCTCCTTGTTTTTTCATTTAACAACAATATTAATAATAATAATAACAATACTTTTAAAAGGCATATTAAAGATAATGACATGCTTGTATGTACTGAATTTATATTTTGGAATCTTCTTGCTTAAAATCTCAACATTAGGTGCAAATGAAGAAGGCCATTATTAGGCCTAAAAACATCCAATGGGAACATAATAAAAGAATTAATTTAAGACCTGGAAGACAGCTTAAGTGGAGTGTTGTACAGTTTTTTCTTTTGGTTAAGAAAAAAAACCTTCCCACCATCTAACCAAGTCATGATCACTCTGGAGGAAGTAGATGTGTCATTGTCCAGAGTTACCATCGTGAATGGAAATGCAGTGAAGGTGCAAACCATTGATTACACTCACTGAAAAAAACGGGCATATTTCCCACAATGTCTGACTCTACCTTTAGGCATTGAAATGCTGGAGGATTCAAGCTAGCCAAGACCTGCATGAGAAAAAAGCTGACACAGATCAAAGGTCACCAAATGTCTCAGGGTAAGGAGAAGAAATAACAAAAATATAAATGGAAAAAGGCTGAAAAAAATGCATGTTTAAATGCATGTTTGCTGTTGCAGGGTTTACAGGTATGTCTCTCAGGGTGTCATCTGGCTTGCCTGAGGCCAAATAGTCTTCAGGTGTCACTCACCTTTTCCATTCCTTCTCTCTGACAAGCCTGGGAATTACCTAACTAAAGGGAACACACGAGTCTTCGCTCTGTCTTCCGCATTTTTGATATTTTATTCTCTGTTGCTATCCTCATTTAATGTACTTTGGTGCTGCCTGCTTCAGTAAACCTGATGATGTGCAAACGTGTGATTATTAAAGTTACATGCGTGCGGCTTTGAATGCGCTTTGCATGCTTTCGCTCAGCGTTTGATTGTTGGGAGGGTCACTCACATCCTGGAGCTGTGAACTCCTTCAGCCCCACTTTCACTTCCTGACACTGACAATAGAGCAAGGGTTAGAGGTGATGGAATGAAAGCACGGGAACTACTCAAGGTTAAATTCTCCCGATTAAATCACTCCCCTGTGGTAAATACTATGTGGTATTCGCAGAAACCCTAAAAATGGCAGGTTATTCTAATCAGATAGAAGTCTCTCAGATCACCACACAATAGCAGGAAGGAGATTACTTTCAGATGCTGATGATCTGCTACCTGCACAGTACTTCTATCCAAAACTTCCTCTCAATGTTATAGCCTATTGCGGCATTCATTTGCTTTGCACAGTCTCCTACTTGCGACACATACAAGTGCACTTGTGACATACAGCACGTTTTAACAATAACCGCCTTATTTCCTTCATCAAACAACACCCAAGCAATGCCAAGAGGATAAATGCAAGCCGAGGTTCCTTAAACTGTCTTCACCTGGAGCTGTTTAACAGTTAGACACCAAGATTACTTATTTCCATCATAAAAGAGAGGCAAAACAAAATTGCTTCATGGCTACATAAACCACAACACATGTTACCACTGACTGTTTCCTGGGCCTTCATGTTGTCCTCGATTCTCCCCAACATTTGGCCAATTAAGTCGCCAAAGTGAAGTGACGTGAATTATTTTAAATCATACAAAGAAAGACATTTTTAGGCATTATTTTGACTAATTCAAAACTTCATATAGTTGTATGTGTACATTTATTAGTAGCAAAAAATGTTTGAGTTGAGACAAAAAGGAGATTTAAAAAAAAGAAAGAAAGAAAGAAAGAAAGAAAGAAGGTTTTCACATTTCCGACACTGTATGAAGGCATCCTAGTCTGCATGTGCAGCAGCTCCCTGCTCGTTTCTATCTAATAACAGTGACGTCTTGAGGCTGTTGTAATCCTCCATACCTCCCTTCTGCTCCACCTACAGACGCCTGCACACTTTTCCTCTCTCTCTCTCTGCTACACAGAAGAAATGCAACAGAGCTTGATCTGACCCGTCCTGCCACTGTCAAGCGCTTTCTTGCTCCTTTACGGGTTGGGGTTTTTTTCAGCACTTGGTGAATTCAGTCGTTGTGTGTGATATGGCCATGTCCATTTCTGTCCAGAGTCTGGGGCTCATCTTACTCGCAGCAGTCCTCCTCCAGACCATCGCGGTCGCCGTCAGTTTTGTGTACTTCAACAAAGTCCTGAACACGGTAAGAAATGCGTTTGGTTTGCGCGGAACGCGTAACAGTGAGTGAGAGGCATGAAACATGGTGTCCTGACACGTTTCATGAGAACGAGCTAAACCTACCAAGAACACAGATCTTTATTGTGGCATGCGGCTCATACCTGTGGAACAAGATAAGTATGATCGAGGACAGAGGAACTGCATATTAAAATATGAACTCCAAATGACCTGTGGACCGCAGACAGGCGGATATAGTCAGATAAACATTAAAACTGTTTTACCACTTTGATTTAATTGCCTCAGAAATAAACAATAAATGCGATAGGAATATCTACTTTTTAACATGAATTTTATTTAGGCTACTCCTAAAAGTCCCGTAATAATCCCTGCGGGAATTTCTGCACCCAGCGGCGGACAATGAAAGAGGAGAAAGTTGGGGCGAGATAACATTAAACAATTGGAGGAAATGGGTTGTGACACCCTAAAGTAACGCGTTTGAGAGACGGGTAGACATTGTGTCGGGCTGAAAACGCCTCTAAAATATCATAATCACGGGAATCACACATACGTCTTAGTTTAGACACACCTGTGGCGCAAGGACAGCCTGCTGACATTATGATTTTCGTTGTCATGATGTTTCTAGCAAATTGTCAAGCACACACATACACACGCAGTTTGTCTTATGCTGATTACAGCAGACTTAAAGCTGTAAAAGAAAAAGAAATGGGGGGGGGTTATAAGCACCTCATGGACCTGCATCCAAAGCAGGAATTTTGAAGCAAATGTGCGCAGTCCAGCTATATTAATGATAGTTATTCCATAGACATTTACATCCGGAGAAGATGTAACCTCCTGCCCAGTGCCTCCACTTCTATATTCAAAGATCAGTTAGTAGGTAACAAGAATTTGCACATGTGTTTAATTAGTTTCACCCTCTTTTACTTCTTGTTTTACCCTCATAGATGCAGGAGAGTTTTTCCAGGAGCAGCATGTCCTGTCTTGTAAACTCAAATCTGAACTTCCTGGACGCGGCAGACAAGAAAAGCGACCCCTGCTGGCAGGTCACGCAACAGCTCCACTACTACTTAAAGAAGGTTTATATTAATCTTTATTCAGCTGAAATTTGATCAAAGTTGGCTATTTCTGTTTTGTAATCAGACTATTTTGATTGTTCACTTTTGGAAGTCTCATCCTTAAAAAAACAATCACAACTGGGTTGAAGCAGACTGTGTACTGAGGGGTTCACGGTGGTGACTTCCTTGCTCATTCTGATTGAGTTACTTCAATGATTTTGTAATTGTTTTTATTTTACATAGCTGGTAATCCCTTTCACTTCCTCCTCTCTTATTATTCCTCTATTTTTTTTGTCAGAAGATTGCTGAAAGATTCCAGATTCCTACTCCTGAGAGAAGTAAGAAACATACCGTTCAAAGTCAATCACACTGTCATGCATGACTTCTTAAAATGAAAATTTCCCCTGTGTGTGTGTTTTGTATCTTGTTTCTTTTTTCACAGGGGTCTCTCTTCCCAAAGTCGCTGCCCATGTGACAGGTGTTGTCTCATCAGCAGAACCTCCAAATTCAGAGAGTGAGGATCATTTAATCAGTTACATTTGATTCTGAAATGCATAACAAACACCTGAAACACATAAAATGTGTGCACACTGCTTTACCTTTTCAAGGCCATAGGTTAGGAATTTTGCTTCCAGGCTTCCGAGGCTCCTTTCAGATTTTGTTACCTCCTCATACCTACGCGTCTGTCAGGGCTTGCATGTGCACAACTGCTCTTTCATACCATGGAGTTTCCAATGGTGTCTTTTAGATGAGTCATTAGTCTTTGTCTGGGAAATGAAAAAGGAAAAAAAAACTCATATATTGCCTACATAGTTACTTTCCAAGCATTGATTGCAATGGACTATAGATCCAGTGTACAGACACCTGCTGAGAAGAATAGCATCTAAAAAGAAAGCTTTGAAGCTTGTGAAAGGAAATCACTTTAAAGGTACTATGTGTAGAATTACATTTTTACCTTCATTGGGACTCTTCAAAAAAGCAACTTTAAAAATGGCAATATGTATATATATGTACATATATATATGTACATAAGACATATGTACTATGTCTTAGTTTCTCAATGCGTGTGTGGCTGTTCCAGGTGTACAGAACAGCAAGGGGTACCTGGGAGAGCGCATCAGAGAGTGGGAAGGCCAGAGAGGCCTGTCCTTCTTGCAGAACATCGAGCTGAGAGGAGGAGAGCTGCTGGTGCCCAGAGCAGGCCTCTACTACATCTACGCTCAGACCTACTTCAAACTTCCCTCCATGGGGGAGACGGAAGGGGAAACAAGAGAGGAGCAAGGAGCTCAGCTTGTCCAGTATATCTACAAGAAGGTCAAAGCTTTTTTACCTATTAAAGGATAACTGGCGGAGATGGTTAGCTATAGCTATAATTAGAAATGATACTATTAGTGTGTATTTTAGTGAACAAGGATTGTTTTAAGATGTTCAAGTAAGAGCTGGAATGAATTCAAAAAATTATTAACCACATTACATATTTTTCTTACAATATGTCTATCTCTGTCCCTCGATGGCATTTAACTAGTGAGGTGTCTTTTAAGGCTTCCTTTTTCTTCCAAATAATATAAAGAACATTAAAAGCTCACGGCCTTTAAATGTTAATTTATTTGCTGTTGTTTGGTATGCATGTATGCTTATAGGATTTCCTTTAACTTTAGTGTCAATCAGGACAAAATGAAATAAAATCAGTACAGCTACAGTTGCCTGTAAATTTAAACCAAAGACAGATGCGCTGATATTCAGCGTCATGCATTATTCATGTTTTTCTTTTTTTGGTGTGGCCCACAGATGAGTTCCTACACCGCACCCATCTTATTGATGAAATCGATTAGGAGTGTCTGCTGGTCTCGGGATCAAGAGCCTGGACTCTTCTCTCTGCATCAGGCTGGCACTGCCTTCCTACAGCCTGCGGATCGCCTCTTCATTACTGTTAGCAATGCTAGTGTCATAGAGATGGATGGTAGGGCAAACTACTTTGGGGCCTTCCTTGTGAGCTAAAAATAAGCATCCAGGACTGAAATTTTAAAAAGGCGTGAGCAGAGGTGAAGCAGAATGTTGCTTGATAACAAAAGTGGCGGTCTGATGGAACAGGACTGGAAGAGAAGAAAACACTGTAAGGATGGCAAAAAGACTTCTTCGGGTATGACATTATCGAAATAATGCCATAGAAATAAATCCAACGGTGGCCTTTTAGTTGTTCAACCTAACGCAGGATAAGAATTTCGTTTTCAAGCCTGAGAAACTTCATGGAGGGCCAAATGCATGGCAGCAAACATGGATTATGTTTTGCATTCGGATAGATAGAGGTGCATTTGGAGCCATACAATAGATACAGATTTAAATGATGTCACGCGTGAATGCACTCTATTGAAGCACTCCGTTTTGCCTGCAGGTAAAACAGTTCCCAGCTGGAAAGGGCTGTGATGTTGGGCACATGAGAGGTCTTACATCAAAAATTCTGACAAGATTTTACATGTTGAATATTATGAATGAAGCTTCCTTCTGGTTTATGTCATCACTGTGCAAACTATTGAATGAATGTGGTATTAAAGCGATAAAGGGATTCTTTTTGATACCCTCTACAAAAGGGGGTAAGCCATAGGATGTCATTCCTGTAAAAACTGGAGGTTCACAGAGTTTTTTAATAAAGCCTATTGATAGATTTATTGTAAGTGAAAAGTGCAGTAGGGAAAAAGGTGAAAGAACTTTACAAGTGTTGGACTGAGGCTGGAATTACTGCATGCGGGTGTCTTCTGGAAATATACTACAGCTTTCTCATTCCTAATATCAAATCAGACTGGAATGCGAGGCAATGTCAGAGGATCTTACCTGGCCTAAGAAGTTGCTCAGTGGTCCAAAGTTTTCAGATAAAAGAAAAATTTGCATTTAATTTGAAAATTAAGATCCTAAACTCTGGAAAAAGCAAAAATCCAAGGTGTTTGAAGTCCAGTGTAAACTTTATGCAGTCTGTGAGGATTTGTGGTGCAAGCTAATCTGATGGTGGTCTACCAGGAGATTTTAAAGCTCTTCATGCTTTCATCAAGATTTACGGAGGTTCAGATTTTCTTTTCCAGCAGGACTTACCTTCTCAGAGTTCCAAAGTGACTATAAAATGCTTTGCTGACCATGTCAGTACTGTAAATTATTCACCAGCCAACTTACCTGACCCAAACCCCACGGGGGTACTGTCAGGAGGAAGGAGATAGCATACCCAAGAGATGAGCAACGAAGGCTCAGCAACCTGAGCTTCACCTCAGCAGTGACAAGAATTCATCCATTCATTCACTGATGCAGTAGCTTTTAGTAAAGGAACCCCACCCAATAAAATAAAACAAGTCTATAATAAATATAGAAAGTATGCAAGTTTATCTTTTTGAAGTTTCAATAAAAAGAATTTTCATGATATTCTAATTATTTGAGGTGTGCCAGTGTATACAGTATTGCAAGTGTTTTCCAATATATTTTTACACTTTTATATGGAAATGAGTACAAATCTTGATCTCCCACATACGATATCCCTACATGTATCCTGAAAATTACCGGATGGATTGCCATTAAAATTTAGTGGAGATGTTTATGGTTAATTAATTAAATTTTAAGACACAATACTGAAAAAGTAAAAAACTATCGTTTAATTCATGTTGTAGTACATGTTTCCATAATATGGCAGTGAATGTTTCAGCAATAATAATCACTCCCCAAACAAGAGTTTTTACACTTAAAAAAATCAATACCAAAAACAAAAACTTAATCAGGGTTCAAGTAATGCCCAAAAGAAATACATTTTGAAACACACACACACCCACACGCACACACACAGAGGAAGATAGGTCATATTATAATCCTCTT
The DNA here is from genome assembly GCA_015108515.1 of Hemichromis elongatus. Classification (NCBI taxonomy): domain Eukaryota; kingdom Metazoa; phylum Chordata; class Actinopteri; order Cichliformes; family Cichlidae; genus Hemichromis; species Hemichromis elongatus. The sequence continues at coordinate 67,810 of VUQR01031138.1, forward strand.
TCTAATTTCTTGTCAATAAAGAACCACCAAGGTGTGTGGTTGGTCTTCAGTCTCTTTTTGGTCACTGGACTGGACTAACAAACATATTGTAGTTACAGTCGAGACAGTAAACACAAACGCGGACAACACAGCATGTTGACTTACGGGAGGGCTTCATTGTGATTTAACCAAAAGGAAAGACAGTGGTACCAAATCCTAAACACTTGGTATCAAAAATAGTCTCTGAGTTGGTCTCCGATCAGCCTGGACACTACAAGTGTGAGAGAAAAAAAAATGTATGGACAGAGCATATTTTATCTTATAAATGACGACCTATGGCTTCGGTTTATCTATACACACAGAGTCATGTACAATCCATAATCCAAGCATAACAGAGTAACTGTTTTTGAAGTCAGTTGAAGTCTAAAATGGCAATACTGTAAACAACTGTGTGTGCGCCCACCGGAGCTGGGAGGCTCCGTGATGGCGCTCCTATTGCTATGCTAAGAACGGTTTTAGTTGTAATTTGGCCAATCAATCAGACTAAGTGCTCACAACCCAACAACCGCCTCCCCACTGACATTACAGTAAATCTCACCAGGCACATACACACAAACACATAGACACACACACACACACACACTCAAAAACTGTGGAACCAGCCAAGTGCTTTGACATTATCTTGCTGCCTGTACAATGCCTGCATCAGTCAAGTTCATTAAGACAAATTCGTTAACATCCGACAGTACTTGGATTGAGTGAATTACCGAGCTAGAAAAGGCATACAGTCTTGTGTGAGACATACGATCTACATATATAAGTCACAAGAGTCCTTCACAATTATGGTGTGAACACACAGAGGGTTAAAGATTAGTAAGGGCTGTCCTGACACAAATGATGTATTTCTAAAGCTTAAGGACTAATACTCAAACATGAAAAATGCTGTAACCTTGATATGATGACGATGTAGTTGTTGTTGCACCAAATGTGGGGGGTGGGGGGGATTCACAGACACTCGAATACTTGTGAGTGTACACACAAACAAAACTTGTGATAAGTTTCTATTGCCTCTTAGAGTATGTCTGTGTTCTATGAATGAAAAAAAAGCACCTGTGATGTACAGAACAGCCTAAGAACCGAGTTTAAGTGTTAACTAGAGACAGGCAACAATAAACACTGGCACACAGGCACAATACAGGAGGCTTTGGCACACCCATGCTAGTCGTACTACTCAGCATTTTCTGACACAGAAGGAAAGCAGATTACAGGACAGGACAGACCCATAGCTGCCTTAGATTTCCTTCCCTCAATGGGGTAGGTACAGGTTTTCTGACAGACAATGATCAGCTGTCACATTCTGTCAGCACCATGCTGTCTATTTTTGGAGTCCCAGCCTCTCATCCAATCAGCAACTCGAGGCTGTCCTCATAGTTGGGCTCTTGTGGAGGGCTGGGGGACAGGAAAGCTGTCGAAACGGGGGTCCCTGTTGCGGTGGCAACATTGAGGAGGGTGTTTGCACGGATGCTGGTGGTTGCCGGGTTGCGGAGGGCGGCGGCTGCTGTGATGCTGGTGAGGTTGATACCAAGCGTAAGCCGCGTCTGTTCTAAGGCCTTCTCTGGCACTGCAAAGGCCTCGAGCTTTTTCTCACCATTGGCCATGTAGGAGTTCTGGCAACCTCGACAGATGCAGTCCAAGCATGCCTGAGAAAGATCAGAGAAAACAGACAACAATGTTACTCTGGTTACACAGGGCCAGTGTGGCACAAAAGACGCAAAGCACTCGGTTTCTGATCCTGTCACAAAAATTCCAAAAACCTGCCTTTAGCAGGTTTAAATATCACCGTATTTACATTTAAAATGCAAAAATACAGTGACATTAAAGTATCCAAATAAAATAAAAAAGGTTTTGTTAACACATCTAATAATGCCACAAGTGTTAAACAGGTCTACAAAACATATTTTTACTTAAAATAAAACTTTCAAGCACTGATCAGCTTCAATACTTCCCAATACTTGTTTTCTTTGGGTTAAAAACAAAAGTACTAAAAACATAGTTGTCGTATGTTTACACTAACATATTATAAAATAGCAGCATGAACACATACTACACAAATACACATAATGACAGCATTACACTTTAAGCATATAATGTGCTCTTTAATAGATTAATGGTTTCACCTTGCGGTTTGAATAACAGGGACAACGCTGTCCCCTGCAGGTCAACACAGATGGATTCTGAGTGGCTCTTCCACATTTACAGCCCTTCTTTTCCACTGGCTTCTTATATGGAGGCCTCGCAGGTGCTGAAGGTACAAGGCAGCCTGCCATCAGCCGCTGGTCTTTGCTTCTTTCCTTTGTCTTAGAAGCTCCACCAGTGCGAGCCTTGACATGTGGCTTCTTAGGGCTTGGCTCCGGATGTTTCCTGGCACCTTTGTTGTGGTTCGGCGCAGGTCGACAGGGCTTAGGAGGTGCTCCGTTGGGAAGTGATGAGTATGTATGTGCTGGTACAGTTAGGGAAGGTGTGGGTGGCTGTGTATGCAGTGTGTGAGAGGGATTAGGAGAGTGTGAGTTTGAGGAAGAGCCCTGCAGGATGGAAGCAATTGGGAGAGGTTTTACTTTTTCCCTATCACTCTCTGAATGAGATCGTTTACGGTTAAGGCGGACTGGCAGGGGCTTGGAGGCTGAAGGAGGGTCAAAGGAAGATGTGTGTGTGTGAGCACCATGGCCTGCCACTGTATTAGTCCTGCCTGTTTGAATCTGTGTGTAGTTGTGAGCTGCATCCAGCTGTATGTACATCTGAGTGTGTGCTCTGTCCGTAGCTGTGTGTGTGTGAGTAGGTGTCCTAACTGGCTGTATATGAAGAGAGTCTCGACCAGGTTGAAGGGGATCCAATGTCTGTAACACCTCCTCCACACTGAGGAGCAACACCTCCCCCTCCTCCACCTCCCTGCTACTTGAATCCCCATCCCTGAGTGAGCACACAGTGCCTGTTGTTGGGGCTAAACGTCCAGTGGTCAGACTCAGTTCCAATCCTCCACAACCGGTATCGGATACAGATAGGCCTGCCTGTGGCTGCTCCTCTACCAGCTCGCAAACCTCCAGCTCAGGTGAAGAGGGATCTAGGTCCTCCAGCACTTCTCCATTGCATTCCTGTGGTCCATTGGAACAGGGAGGATCAGAGGAAGAGCTCTGAGGCACAGCTGAGAGCTCTGCAGGAGCAGGCGGTGCCTCTGTGGGGGTAAGGGACTCAGGAGCAGAAGGATTCACATCTTCGTGTACTAGACATGAGTCTTCCATCTCGTCTTTGTGTGACAATAACACCTCTTCTAGCAAGGACATTACCTCTGGAGACCCTCCTACATGGTTGCTGACACATGACAGCAACGGTGAATGAATTACATATAGGCAGAGCTTCCTGTAGCACTGCACCAGTAAAGAGAGCTGTTTGTTCTCCTGGAAGGAGGAGTGGTCCTTACAGCGGCTGCATGGTGGCCTTATCTGCATTTTCTGGCCTTTACAGCCCAAGCAGACATAATGCTGACACTCTGGATGTGTCTGAGAAATTGGATCCTGAAGCAGTTTACCTGGGAGAAAAACAAGAAGAAAATCCACCTGTTTAGTACGTTTGAACAAAGGCAGAGTTGCTATGGCACACTATATAGCTG
>VUQR01031138.1:81250-95602 GCA_015108515.1 Hemichromis elongatus
TCTTTGTTGATCCCCCCCCCCCCCCCCCCCCCAAACAGGGTGCTGTTCAGATTATCTTCAGAGGAAAGGAGAACCAGGCAGAAGCAGAGGCTGAATACGTGGAGAAGTTTGCTAACCCTTTCCCAGCTGCTGTCAGAGGTAAATCTGCTTTCCCCCCCCCACTGTTCCTGCTCTTTATCTGCCCACACTGTATACGCCAACAAACCGAGTACATCTTTATCCGACTGCGCTTGTTTTAGGTTTTGTGGATGACATCATCGAGCCATCGACAACTCGCAAGAAGATCTGCCAAGATCTAGAGGTGCTAGCCAGCAAGAAGCAGGTCAACCCCTGGAAGAAGCACGCCAACATTCCTCTGTGAAAACTTTCTCAACACTAACACCATGAAAAAGGCACTTGTATTGAATTTTACATTTCTAAAGAAATGGGGGGTTTCTGCAGACAGCAGGTCAGAAAACTCAGTTTTCACTGTTTTCTCTCACCCCCCTTCCGCGGTACCTCGTGACACTGGGAGCCTGTCTGGTAGATATTAGTTTACCACTCCACTGAAAGCAGCAATTTAAGAGCACTCCTGATTTCTGTTAAGTATAATTGATTTTGTTTTTGGAGGAAATACTAGAGCGCTCTCAACAAAATCAGGATGTGTATCTTTACTACTTCAGTTTATATTAAATCCCTAAAAAAACAATCTGAAATAAATCACCACAGTTGCACACAGTGGCCATATTGGCATCTACTCTTTATATGGCTATCTAAGAGGCCAGAGACTTAGTGTTAGCAGCAAATGCAAACATACTAAAGTTTGTTATAATGTGCAATGTTTTAACAGTTCTGTTTATCACCTTTTTACAGTTCGGTGCTTTCAAATGGCACTTAAAGCATTTGATATCCTCCAGTTAGGTCAAGGAGACGTCCTTACCAACAGGAACTGTGCCTTTTCTCTGTGGCAGACTCTGTACTGTCATCTGTAAAATAAATCATAGCCTCAATATTCTGCGTATTTATTTATTTGTTACGTTGTTTAAAGGTCACGTTTCCCAGAGATGGTCGATCATGTGTGGTGGACTCTCAGACATTATTTTAAATGGTAATAGCTGAACCAGTAACTTAAAGGGCATAAAGTGTGAGGGCAACCTTATGTACAAAATTGATCAGCCACACCTCTTAATCGATACATTTTGACTCTTTTTTAAAATTTAATTTAGTTTCATTTTCCATAGTCGGGGTTTTTGTTTAGATTTCAGTCTTTTTAAAATTGTTGTTTTATGGAGGGCGTATATCAGAAGTAGGATTTAAGAAAATCAGTATGTATTACAATAAAAGCAGAACTTTTTGAAAGCAGTTAACTTGCAGGTTTGTGTGTCCATTAATACCTCATAAGGCAAACTATAAAACTTTTGCTAAACTCACAAATACTAAAATTAAAAATATGGGTTAACTAAAGTATTTTAAATCTAATTTTAGTTAACTATAATAATCTTGTTCTTGATCACTATTTAGGCCTTGGCCTGTGTGTGGGCACTATGGACAATTCTATACTTCTAACATGTTGAATAATCTAAAAAAAAAACCAAACCTGAAATGCATATTGTGGTTTTAAGGAAGGCTAAATTTTCATTCTTCACATTAAACAGAAAAGTGGAAAGCTGTATTTGACAACAGACACTAGCCTATGAACTGATTACAGATTTTATTTTATTAAAAAGAATTTAAGTTCACAGAAAAAAACAAACAAACAGGCTTTTACAGTATTTTGGGGGCAAATGATGTCAACTGCACTGCAGAAAAGATCCAATTGTCTTTGATATTTACAGGACTGCAAACCAGCCAGTGAATAAAGGTTGTAAATATTGAACTGGGAGGGGGAGGGGCATGGTTGAACACATTCAAAACACATTCAAACAAATCTGTCATACAATAAAGATCCATTACTGCACTGGATATGAACACAACAAATCTTCCAACTTCTGAATCTGTTAACACTGATTGCAGGTAGCAAAATGTTTTCACCTGGAAAATGAACAAACTGAAGAGATAACCTGTGGTAATACTGAACTGTGAAACGATTACAATCAGACCTACAGCGTGTGAAAGCTGGTATCACTGGTAACCGTTGGATATGACTTACAGGTGTGGAGGGAAGGGGAGGGGCTAGAATATACTTTTTAGTATGTAGGCCACAATTTGGCAACAAACAAGGTACATATTCAAGAAAAGGCTGTACAAACATCAGACAAAAACAAAAACACACTTGATTTAAAACTTTAGTACTAAAGCTACAGAATTGAAAATATGTTTACTGTCTTTTTTTTGTTAAAACTTTTTTTTATTAGTTTAAAAAGCCGTTATTTAGGAGTTGGAAGGTTGTGTGTGCAGAAGATTTGAGGAGGTGTGGGTGCTCTCTGTTGTCAGTCAGATGTTCATCTTCACTGTTAAACAACACCACTCTCTCTTTGCTTTGACACCACATGCACACACGGCCGCTACATCACGTCCTCCAGCTCGGCGTACAGCTGTTGACCTGTGTGTGCACGTGCCACTGCCTAACCGAGGTCACCACCAACACTTCACACGCATATCACACACCAGCACCAACACGTACGACTACTCGGAGATGGCATAGAAAGGAGACGGGTCAGTGGGTGGTATTAAGAGCAAAGATATAGAACATTTAGTTGGATTTAAGATGGGCTGAAGTGCAACACCAAAAGAGGGAGCAGGGCTGTACAGAGTGTTACGCTGCAGACTGGGAGTCGAAGCAAACAACTGTACATGTGTGTAACGGGGTGGGGGTGGGGGGGGTGTGGCTGTAAAAACTGCAAGTACTCGTCGGCCGGCTGCAGGATTATGCAGCCAGAGCGCCATCGGAGCTACTGCTAATAAGTGCTAAACCAACAGGCTGAAGAGGAGGAGGAGGAAGAATACAAGCAGAACAAGGCTCTTGAATAGTTCAGACTACACTGTGGACCCTCCGATCCCTTGACTGAAGAGGGCGGATCTTCGCCTCCAGGTGAGATCCTGCAGTTTCAGAAGATCCTCTTGAAAAACATCCTTCCATCATGTCTTACAGAGAAAGAAAAGTACTTCAAAAATGATTTTTTTCTTCATCTTACGAGTCTTGATTGGCAGGTGATCTGGGCTAAACCTTCCTCTTCTGGTTACTCTCGATTAGCATCCTGATCTTAGGATCTTTTCCAGTTTCCAGATCAGAACATGGGCATGCTGAATCCCTGGAATGAAGGTTAGAAAGTCAGAAAATCCTCGAGAAAAAAAGAAGTACAACCTATAATAAAAAGTGCACCAGTGTTTGTTCTTTTACTACTAAAGTTCACTTCATATACAGGGGGTTTAAAATCTCACCTTTATGTCTGTACTGTAAAAAAGCCAAAATGCTTCATTAATTTTTAATGAGTAAAACTGAATTTGATGCTCAAAATTGTTGGTTTGCTCTAGTTTTCATGATGTGCGGCCTGCTCATTACTAACGTCAAAAGTTTGAATTTGAAATGAGAAATAACTAAAATACATTTTGATGGCAACATTTTGGCAAAAAATGTTGCAAAGTTATTCTTCCGATGGCAACTTTTCAGAAACTATTCATCCAACTTTGTTCAGATTGTGCTGATTGATTAAATGCATCGATTTCTTAGAAGCAGGAAATGAATTATTCTGGGGCAAATTAACAGTACATATTTTTAAAAACATACTAAAATAATACTTTTCATTGTTAAATAGTCCGTTTGCAGAACATCTACAAGTGAAACCTACATGTCCACATGTCATAATAATAATAGCATATGTGTGTGAATGTTAGATAGAAAGCACATATGTCAGAAAAACATAGAAAAAAGTGCTTGTATGAATTGGTGAATGGGGCAAGCTGTATAAAGGGCTTTAAGTGCTTTAAGTTGGCAAATCATCACTTACCGACTCGTCTTCAATCATCGCTGCAGAGTCAAAGAAGTCCGGTCTTAATTCCGCTCTTTCACGTCTGTTCCTTGAAGGTGGCTGTAAAAGGTAAAATATTTAGTAAGAAGCCAGAACAGAGAAAACAGAGAACAACAATTAGAACTCTCATGTCAACTAAATTAATAGTTTATAACTGACCAGGTCGATCACCATGGTGTCTTCAAACTCCTCATTCATGTCCTCCAGCTGGCCCCGCGATGACATCATCACATCTTCAAAGATCGGCTCTGCGTCATCCTCCATCAGCCCACGCCTGAAAGGGAATGCCAGGTTACAATATCTTGGTTACTGTGACTTTTATGGTGGACAAAAGTTTAAACAGAATTTGTGTTTCCACTTTTACCCAATGTCTTCACACTACGCTTTCGGTTTATGAGCAAAATACACACTTACACAGTCTGCCGGACGCCCTGATTGCTGCGAGACTTGATGTAGTTCATGCCTGTTCGGTCCTTCCTATTCACCTCTTCTATCTTCTGTTGGCCGAGCCATGACATCTGCATCTGAGGACTGAAGGCAAAAGGAGACACATGTCCATTAGTTCTACTGCTGTCTTGTAATTCTAAAAACTGGGCTAACGTTTTTATGTGCATGTGCACATACGGGCAGCATGTACATGAACTCACTTGTGTACGTAATCGTTCTCTGAACCTGGCTCTGAGTCTGGATCAGGCATGTGCTCTGCTGGTCTGTTCTCTCTGAGGACTGTTGAGGTGAGCTGTGGAGTCTGAAGCGCCCCCGGTGTCTGTAGGGTGTCGTTGCGCATCATCCATGAGCCCTCTACGCTACTCTCCTCTGAAAATGAAGCAAACAGAGTAATTTAAGTTTCAGCAGCAGTAGTAAGTGTCTCCTATCCTGTAAGAGATAACGTTCAGTTAAGCCACCCCAATAAAATCGATAATCCTTCATCTCTGCTCACCCTCAATACGTTTCTTGTGGAGTGGCGGTCGACCCTTCTTGCTCCGGACTGAGCCGGTCTTGCTGCTTGAGCCTGACGTAACAGACATGTGGTCCTCGTCTCCTCCTGTCAGCAGGCTGTTTCTGTAGGAAATCAGCGGCAGCCACACATCCTCCCGACGCTCTGACATCGACTCTGACATGAACTTCTCCAGGTACGAGTGGCTGTGGAGGCATGTAGCATTTTATTATTGTAGGCAATAAACAATGAGCTGGAGTGTTAGTGGCTCCATATTGTAGTTTTTACACTGTAGCCTAACAAACTAAAGATTGCCGGTTTGATCCCAGGAGGAGACACAAATTCCGCTGAGGTTGTGTGAAAAAGGCCATCCAACAGGAAAAAACTCTCCTGAATCAAACACCAGCTGCGGTGATGCCTTGTGAATAATGGAGCTGATGAAAATAGGTATATAAAAGCTGGAGTATTAGTATTATTATGATGATAAATTGGATAGAAATACTTACACTGTCTTTTTGTCCTGGCGGATTAATTTCGAGGAGAATTCACTCAGGACCTCCAGAAAGGCCAAGTTTATAGGAGGAAACTCTGGTCCTCGAGGATTCTGGTACTTAAACGCAAACTCTATTCCATCTCTGACACAATGGAGAGGAGAAACAATGAGACAGGGCAATAAAAAAAACAGTTGGTGTATTTAATAATAAAGACTTTAATCTACCCTTATTAATTACTAACTGTGTATTTGTTTATATTAACTTAATTCGTTTAACTTTAAAAGCAAATAAAAACTTATATCTGCTTTATGGTTCCTTTGTGATTCTGAAACTGGTCAGTAAAGGTTTTATTTTAACAGTTTGCTCTCTTACTTGAAAGAGTTGTTAAAATATTCTAATTTCACATTCTCAACATGCAAGAATAAACCAAAATCCTGTTATCAGCATTTCAATGTAGAGATCGGAATCACTCATGCTCTTCTGATTTATGCTAAAAGTATCAAACTACGGACATCACAGCGCTCATGATCTCACTTGTGTAGTGTGGCAACAGCCTCTCTGGTCTTGATCTGATCCAGGCCAAAGGTTAGGGCAAAGCGTCGGGCCAGCTCCTTGATGCCGCTCACGTGAGAAGACGTTCGGTCCAGGTTGGGACCCTGATCCTGCAGCAGCTCATTGAACAGCTGCAACACACATATGAGTGCATAGGAGTTAGTGGGAGAGAACTCATAAATTGAAGAATGCACAACAGGAAGCTGAGTAAAAAGCGCCATTATTGCTCACCTGCTGCAGACTGAGGATGAGTGTCTTGGCACAGAGGATTTTGTCCGTCTGTCTGGTTTTACTGAGAGTCTCCTTGATGATGTCGCCATAGTCATTATAATACTGAGGCAGAAAAACGAAAGTGTTAATTCACCCAAGCTGTCTGAATTAATGCACTGAATCTCATATCACACCCAGATTTGCATCAAAGCTAAATTTAGGTGAATAAAAAACATTTTTTTCTATTTCACAATAAATCAGCTTCATTGTTGTCTCATAAGTAGCCACATTTCTATCATAATGCTAACATTATCATAACAGTGTCACAGCAAAACAAAGACATTGTTACTGGTGCTGAAATTGTTGTTGCGGCTGTTTATCTGACCGTATTTATTTTTTTTAATTAAATTTTTCTCTTTTTTTAAAACTGTAAGCTGGTTATTATTTTTCAGCATCCATGCTACACACAAACCTTCATATAGTGTTTGAAGATGTCAGCAGCAGCAGGCATGTCTACAATGTCGTAGATGATGAGTTTACAGAAAGCTGCAAGCAGGTTTCTCCTCTTGTGAAGAGCCTCGATCTTGTTGGCTTCATCCTCCTCATCTCCCTCTACAGGCACAAAGACAGTAATGGACAAAATGGCAAAGCTCCCTACCTTCTTTCAACCAGTCAGTGTTAAAAACTTATTGGATCTGAAACAGAAACCACAACATGATCCAACTTCTCTCTCACCCATGCTCTGGCTCTCATCATCCTGGTCGATAAAAACGTGGTCCAAGACGAAGTTTAGCAGCTCGTTTTGCAGAGTGCTGTCTGGGTTGAACACCAGGGGCTGGAGGCCCTCTCTGCCACCAGAAGTCAGCTGGTGACTGAAGATCATCAACAGGTCACAGAGAAGCATGAATGCCTAAACAAGAAACAACAATATTGTCACAGCTTAACCCAAAAGTCTTTATTTCAAAAAACAAAATGACTTGAAGAGATAACAGAAAACATGCATCCTTTACACAAAACAACAGACAACATTGATTTCAACGTTTCAAAGCTCTACTGTTACACACAACAACATCGGTTACCTGCTCTTTAACCGGAGTGTTGACATTGGACAGGCACTGCTGACACACTGCCAGGAAAGACTTAACCACTCTCCTGAGAGCCACCAGGTCATCCTGCAAACAGGAACATCACACACACATTGAAAATAGGCCAAATTATGAGTCACTAATGAACAGCTGTGATAGTTAGGCTAGTTGTCTTTGCCATCCAATCAGTATGAATGAAAGAATATTGTGAATAATAATTCAGCCACACATTTGACAGTAAATGTAACAATGTTTTCAACAATGTTCCAGATAAGTTACATCCTATATGGGACCTGAGGCATTGGTAAGGTGTTAAATGAGACAGATTTGGGGTGAGTCCCAAACTGTGGACTGGGGCTGTCTGACAGTGAGATGGATTTCTACACTAAGCCACCCCGCTCTGCAGAAATACAGATAAGCTCTTGTCCCTCTGGGCCACTGATACTCGGACATGGCAGTATTCACTCTGAGCCACTGACCAATGATAAAGCTAAACTCTGAGTGTGCTCTGTTAGTGAGGCCAGTCAAACACCTTGCTGGGAACCCCCTCTGTGATCTTGACCAGCTGCCACAGGATGGAGTAATGGGAGCACTGCAGGGCCTGGACAGCTATCTGCTCTGGCATGGAGCCCTGCTCGATGCCCGCTTTCAGCAGCCGGTAGCAATTCCCAAACAAATCCCACCGTGTCAAATCATGGGCGCTAAAGCAGAAAACGAGAAGAGCACACACACTGAAATCACCACATTAATTTAGTGGAAAATTTCTTTCGAAACACTGAATGAATAATAATTCTTACAAGTGAAAAATGCAAACTAAATGTCTCCCTACAGATTTACACAAATCTGTTAGATTTGTTGCTTTTTTTGTCTTATCTGGTATGCTAAGCTAATAATCTCAGATTCTGTAATGATTGTCAGCCAAAGTGACCAATGATAACAATCCATAGTTTTATCTCAAAAAAGCTGCAGATCATACTTGTGGAAGGCTGTGAGTCGCTTGAGTGTAGATAACACATTGTAGATATCGTCATCGTCTGCCTCCTCAGCCTGCAAAACCAAACTTCTGTTAGTATACAAGACTCACACGACTGCCCAGTTTCCAATAGTCTACCCAGCCAGCTACTTTGCCTGATACCTCTTGCAGCAGCTCTTCAACCGAGTGCGCAAATCGATCGGTCATCTCATCAATAAGCTGTGATCGTGCGATGTCCACACGATTCATGATGGTGTACTCTTCAGAGCAGAGGATGCTGTATGTCTTGCTGCAGGCCTCAAGCACATCAGACTCTATGTGCTTCTCCACAACCAGGCGGATCTGCTTTAATAAGGCATCCAAGTGCTTCTCCATGCGCCCAGCGCTGTACACGTCCAGGTCAAAGAACTGGGGGATTTGCAGCAGGTTGGCTACCTTCTCCGAGTCTGCCTGGTACTTTGGGCAAAGTGACGAAGAAATGAGAATTAAATAAAGATAACTACAAAGTTATAGCGTATGAGCAAAAAGAGCTACAAAAGTAGCACAGAAGGCCTAAAAAGGGAAAGAAAGACCCATCAATCAGCTTTTAACACTTGGCTTCCGTTTCTCAGTGAAACAGTGAGTGGCATTTTACACATATAACCAGCAGACTTGAGAGATTGAGGGTGTAAAGTATTCAGCAGCAATTCTCACAACTAGATCATTTTTTCTGACAAACTGATCGGTCTTCTAGCCAAGTAATTTATCACTGGTCTCTCCCTTGACAGCAATGGGCAGGCTAAGAAAAGCCTTACCTTGGACAACAGCATGGGTAAAGCCATGATGAAGTGCTCTGTCAGTTTGTTCTTATCATCTATCTGGGTCTTCCTCTCCTTTGCTGTCAGCACCTGGACAACAAAAAAAAATGTGTATACATCACTGATTCTTTTGTCGGGACCAAAAACTGGGTAATTTTTGCCCCTGAGTAGCAAAATTCTTGCTAAAATTATTTGCTGTTTTTTTATGCACATAATTAGATTTTTTTTTTTAAAAAATCTGAAAAAGTAGAACAACAAAAATTAAATACAATAGAATCAAATGTACAGATGAGCACATGAACGCAGACTCTGGTAAAAAAAAAAAAAAAGGTGGCTGATTTTACACTGAAGTATAATTATACATGGTCGCATTTCAGATTCACAGTAAATTCCCCTTCAACATGCACACTTAGGAGGTACATTCATGTGAAAAAGAAGGTTTTACATACTGCGAAACACTAAGTTCACCTTGTGATACAAAAACTTGTAGAACCACTTTTAGCAGCCTTAATTTAAAGTTGACATGTAGTTTACATTCTTCCAGACCAGCAAACTGCCAAATGTTCTGCTTTTATAGATATACTCAAACTTGCTGATGACCAGTTAATCAAGTGCATCTGATTATTAGCACCTGGCTAATACGCTCCCTCTTAACTCCTATGGAAGCAGTAAAGGTTTTCCTATAACTGTAAAAGGTTTCATCTGCAACACTTAAACTGAATGTGTGTTTCTGGGGTATGATATGTGTACACTTCACACACCCGCTTGCCAGTGCCTCTGCCGACAGGTGGGTGTGCCTCTGCTGCCTGTCGGATGGTGCACACCATCAGCTCTATCAGCGCACTCTCCTGCCTGTCAGACAACACTACAGGGAAAAACAGAAGACGTTTGAGCAGACAAGAGACAAAGACACAAGAAGAAACAAATGTGAAAACAAAGAGAAAACGAATGACAGCAAAGGTCGGAAAGGGAGAGAAGAGTTTCAGGGAACAAGATTTTATTACATCATCTCTTCTCTCTGGTTCTCAGCAGTTGTATTTTATTTGATTTAGCTTCTCCCAAAGGAAATAAGATCAGTGTGTAATACTGTGTGCCTTACTCTCTTCTCCCTGTACAGGCTCCTCCAGCAGCAGTTCAGTCATACACTCCCAGTCTTTCAGCAGCTCTTGAGAGCTTTCCCACAGTGAGTCGACAAGGTAAGCTGCATGCTCATGGAGCTACACACAAAAACACATTGAAAGAGACTTCAAACTGCAGGAATCATTCTGGCACTACTTTGTGTTTGTGTGTACCTAACATCTAAAACCACAGTACATTGATAAGATGTGTGTTTTCATGAGCGTTACCTCACTCTCCAAAAAGAAGAGCACTAGCATACGGATGAGATTCCCGTTGGGACTGCTCCTCCCTCTGCGTTTAGCCAGTGCTTCTTCTGCTTGCGGGTCATGACGACTGAACAATCTGACAGCGAGTGAGAAACAGACAGAATAAGATTTTTACGAATTAAAGACTAACAACTTTATTAAACCAACAAAGGCCTAATCAGACTCACTTTCTGTGAAGAAACTCTCCAGCAGCAACAGCTACTGGCCGGTGAGCAGAGTACACCAGGTGGTACACATTCTCACAGTCCTCGTTGGACAAAGCATCTTCACTGCCCCTGCAGCAGACAATTTGCACACTGGTTAATCAAGTTGAAATCAACCTGAGCTGGTTGTGAGAACAATATTAACCGTGGGAAATAACTTAAAGAAGCCCAGGGGATGAAAGCAATAATTAAAAATAACCAAATATTACATATAAAGAGAAGTCGAGGGATATATCGATCAAAAACTATTAAACTAGTTCACAATAAACTACACAATCTATTTGTGAGTGTGACTGACATCATCTCCTCAGCTAAAGTGACTGAGTGTTCGGTACATGATAATCCTCGTCTTAAGCATAGCTATAATATCATCTCATGGTAAAATGCTGACCAGAATCTTAAAAAAAAAGGGGTTCATATGTAGGCATGCAAAAATACAGAGAAAGACCAAAGCTACTCACTGCAGAATGAGTGTGACCAATCTAATGGCCTCTACAGCCACGTCATACTCCTTATCCAGTGTCATTGATACTATTCGGTCCTGCCAAAACAGATAAAGTTGAGCAGAGAAACAACTGCAGAGAACTAGAATAAATAAGGAGAAACAAAAGAGAATTCAGAAAACTAAAAAAAATCGAAACACTGCCCATGTCTGCTGTGGAGTTAGTTGAAAGCAGCCTCACTTCTCGCTGCTAGTGTTACCTTGAAGCGGTTAGTGAAAAGCTCTAGCTTGGGGAAAAGCTCTCGGTTTGTGTACAGGTTCTGCAGAGCCTTCAGGCACTTCAGACGCACCTCTCCTTGCTGCAAAAGAAAAAAGAAAAAGAAAAAAGAAGAAGGTAAAATCCTGCTATGGTGGGCTACAGAGCTGCTATTCTGTATTTGCGAAAATATAATTCATCCCCTTGCATTAAATCCAGTGGTACGCTTTAATATCAACCAAGGGTTGTACAAAATCTCAAAAATTTGTTTAATAGGGTTCTTACTCTATCGTGTAGAGTCCAACCAACATATTTCAGGTAACTATCATTAAGAAATGCATCGCTGTACATCTTCATCCACACTCCGATTTCCTCAATACAGATGGCCCGAATTTCAGCGATCGCATCCCTAGGAAGTAAGAAAAACAGAATCGCCAAAAATACAAGAATTGCTATTCTTAAATCCTCAAGGTGACAATTCGAGAGTGTACCTGTAACGATGCACAAAGATGCCCTTGAAGATGGAGTTCATCATGTTCTCTATTTCATCTTGGTTTTCCTGAAGCTGTATAAGAAAAACTCAAAGTTAAAGACAATGCTGAAACTGAAAAGGACATTTTCAAACACTCGCAAAGTAGTACCCCAACCACCTACGATGACCTGAGACACCTGAAAAGTAAATTCTGTGGTCATACTGAACCCAAACCCACCTCCTTCCTCTTCTGTAGCAGCAGTTCCAGCTTCTCGTTGGCACGTTTGCCGGCTATCTTGTTCCTCTCAGCCTCGTACTGTCTCTGGGTGTTGTCCTGGTGAATGCTCAGGTTCAGCGCCACATTTACCAGTGCTGTCATCAGCTTCATTGCTACGCAGAGATAACAGCATTCAAAACCTTTAGACATTTCCTCCTAGGAAATACATTCTCAATCTACTGAACAAAAGTGTGCACAAGTCCACAACAAGCTTATTTTGATCAGTGCTAATCAAATGTAATGACTATAATCTCCCACTATAATATAATTTGAGTTATCAGCCCACGTAGAGGCATTTGTGAAACAATTACTGCTTGCAGTTCAAACAAATATCATGCTGTTGGTACCCGCTAACGTGGATGTGTGCCTGAAGGCTCGCACTTGAGAGTCAGACAGTCCAGTGAGGAGGGAGATCACTGTGTCCATCATGTACTCATCATAGATGATGCTGTACTGACACTGACGGATCAAAACGCTAATAAACTCGCAGAAGTTGTAACGGAATTTTTTCCACATAGGTCCTGGCATGGTAAGAGGATAATCCCCACTATCCTGTTAAAGAAAAACAGAGAGATTACAGTTATTTAGGCTTCTGGTTCTTCATTTTTTTTGTTCAACTGAGACACAATACAACAATAAACTGATTTGAGCTGACAGTTAGATATCATCAAATTTATCCATACATCTTCAAGAGAGTGTAACATATGTGCATAACTAAATAATACAGCAATGCACGCTTGCAACTATTTAAATCGTGTCAATTTCTGCTTATAACAGCAGATAATTACCTCATCGAACTCCTCGGTCATCTTACGGATGATCTCTGCATTCTGCATGTTCCTGAACATCTCAATCCTCACGGTGCCTGGTTACAACCAAAAACAGCAGATTTGGTAGTCTTGTCATATAATTGCGTGCACACAGTGTGACAGATTTAAATAAAAGGTGCCTTACCTTTGCAACCTGAACACTGGATGAAAAAATTGATCAGGTCTAGCAGCGCCAAGTCTCTGTCCTGTTTATATGACTCAATCCACTCATCCACCACAGACTGTATACAGAAAACAAAGATCAAATAACAAAAACACTGAGAAACATAAATTCATGAAGCTTTAAACAGATAATATATTACAATATCTCATTACATACTTGAATATTTTATTTACACTGGTGCTTATGAAACCAAACCTGTGTTCACCCACCTGCATGGCACTCTTTCCCAATTTGACCACTTCAAATAGAGTGACTGGGTCTCCCCCATCTCCGTTATGTTGAGCCACACCGTTGGCTTTCCCTCGCCCTCTGGCCACACTCATAGTCTTGTCTGTCGGTGACTTCCGTGGCTTCTTATTGGATGTCTGAAATGTCAGGGAAATGTTAGGAATGTTAGGAAGTTTGTAAAGAAACATCTCCAAACACAGACTTGCACAAAGTGGGAAATATAACAGCTTCTTCCAACACCTATCAGAGACATAAAATGTCTATTAAACTGATTTTTCCCACTAGTTTCCCCTTTCGTAACAAACTCTGGTACCGGTGGTTGTTTGCCGGGCCTCCCTCTCTTCTTTTTTCCTTTCATCTCTGGATCTTCCATCTCACTGATGCTCATACTTATTCCCACAGTGTCTGTTGCCCCAGACTCATTGGATGAGTCCCTGAAAGACCAAACCACAAATGCATTTCATTCATTAGCATTTAATGATTTTATTCATTAGCCAAATTAAATGTTCAATTCCACTGACAGGGAAACAAATGAATTGCGAGAGTAAAAAAAAGAAAAGAAAAACCGCTAACACATACTAACACAACTCACTTGTGTTTTCACATACCATTTCAAAAATCATATTCTTTAATGTTGAAACACAATAAAGGTGAATCAAAAACGTGTCTTCCTCAAACTAGCAAAGGTTGTTTGAAAGTCCTATAAATATCTTTCAACAGCTACAGCAAACAGACCTTTAATGTGCAACGTGATAAAACATGGAATCTAAAAAATGTCATCATTTGCTTCCAGGCCAGGTAGCCTAAAATAATCTAAAACAATTACTCATGCATTCTTTTAAATTAACCTGGTTCTCGATTAGTGGACAACAAATGGATAAATCAACCAATTAAAAACACTAATTTAATGCCAGATTGTTGCCAAACTGACAGTTGTCCTTTATAAAAACTCACTGTAGGACAGGGAGCTCTGAGGTGATCATCCTGGTCAGTAAGGGGACTGATGACCCGTGCAATTCTTTTTATGGGTGTCTTCAGGTGTGAAGGAAGTGGTACAATATGACAAAACTGGGTGGAGGGAAGGGGGGGGGGGGGGAAATG
>VUQR01031138.1:99854-110309 GCA_015108515.1 Hemichromis elongatus
TTTAAGCCTTGTGGGAGTGTCCCTCGTAAAGGGACAATGGGCCCCCTACTGATCCTCTACCTAATCACACGAGGTGTGAAAACGGGTGCGGGTCTCAATCAGCCATGGTTTCAGCCATGATTGAGACCCGCACCCGTTTTCACACCTCGTGTGATTAGGTAGAGGATCAGTAGGGGGCCCATTGTCCCTTTACGAGGGACACTCCCACAAGGCTTAAATATGGGACTCTCCACCATTTGACCCTAGAACTGAAGAAGCTTCTCGGATGAGAGGTGAAACGTCTTCAAGCAACCTAAAGAAGTCCAGACGCCTTTTCCTTACAGCTCCTTAGACTACAATGACCTGGATGACTGAGAACCTTCACAGACATGAACATCATGTATAATTATCATAGAAGGAAAATATAATATAACCCCACACACACACACACACACACACTACACACATGTAACATATTCAGGATGTAAGTATAGCCACTAAAACCATAAAGTTAGAACTTCTTCTTCAGAGACAATTAACAGGCCCCTAATATAAGTATCTGTGGTTTGTTAAGTGACTTTATCCTCAGTGTGTGTGCAACACTGTGTGTGTGTGTGTGAGAACTTATGAGCGAGTGTGAGACAGAAAGACAACCAGCGAGCATCTGAGAACCACTTAACATGCATGACATGTTCTCTAGGAGGCAGGCCGGCGTTGCTATAGCAACTAGTGTGGGTCATAAGCCCGGTGGTGATGGCATATTTGATTGGCTGCGTGGAGACAGGAGGGACCATAGTTAAGGGGGGAGAGCAGAATAGAACGGGACCAGTTACATATCCAGTGAGTGCTCCATGAAATCTGATTTAAAGACTCTTTCAGCACTCTTCCAGTGTTGGTTAAAGTTATTTTGATACAAACCTCTCCCTCCCTGGGACAACTACTTTGAAGTACCCTCGCACAAGTAAAATAAGCTTGATGTTTCCTTCCTCATGGGCAACTTTCAGACTCATTCATAATACAGCAAAAACTCGGGCAAACGATTATGTTTATTTTTGCTCAGAACAGACCATGCTGTAAATATGTGGATGTGGAAAACATGACCAGGCCTTAAAATTCCTTACTAATAAAACTTTTAGTTTGATTTAGTAAAACTGCAATTTAAATGATTGGAAAAATTGCATGTTAAAAAAAAAACTAAACAATACAGCTTATTTCTGACATCTAACTGGCTTTTTTTTTATGATCTCTGTGCCTGAAGCCATACACCCTCTCCAAAGCAGTCATGCATGTATTTTTCAAGCAGAACAGTTTTCTCTTATCTCCTCACAGATAAACTGGCTTTATACCCTGTCCTTACATTGATGTCCCCTCCACCTCACCAATATGAGATTAGCAGGATCTGTGTCCCATTGTTTCTGTAACTTCCCAAAACAGATGACTTGCACCCAAAAAAAAGTTAGACAGACAGAACGTAAAACAAAACTACACCATGTATAACAGATGCATGCTTTAACCAGAAAGTCTATGAGCCATCCAGCGAGTGATAGGCTGAAATCATATTAGTATAATTTATAGAGTAATAGATCAATTCTAGTGCCAGAGACTGCTACAGCAACAAAAACCTTGACAGAGGAGCACAAATAAAGCTTCAAAGCAGTTTTCTCCAAGCTAATGTTTTTCAAGGTCACTTTTTACCTGCCAATTGTGAAAGATTTTTATTTATAATTAACACTTTTACTATGAACAATGTTAGCTAACATCAGAAGAGTGTCTTATGAACTACCGTGACATGTCTTCATAAATAAGGCAACAAAAAAACAACACAAAGCTCAATATTTTATTTAAAGAATTAACCTTTACACACCTTTCAGGTCAAATCTAGCTCATTTTGACATCTGACAGCAGTCAAAATATCATTAATGTCATTCCTTTTGGATGAAATTTGATAACCTTCCCCCCCCAAGTTGCCCCAAATACACAAAAAAGCAAAAGATAAAAAGATGAGGGTTTATGAATGAATAGTTAACACTTTGAGAGTTTAGTAAGGCCAGAAAAGTGCTAAACAAATGCAAGAACTGTTAGCACCTTCAGTGTAATAAAATAAACATATCAGAATCTATTTATTCTGAGATCACTGACATTAAAACAGGAATCATAAAGAAAGGTTTATGGGTGGGTGTCATAATAAAGGCACTAAAGCTGCCACTTCAGTCAGGGTGAGAAACACATGTCCTGGAGGTACACATACAGAAATTTTCCTTCTACTGCTATGATTGCATAGACCACTTTTTAATAAATTACTTTTTAAGTGTCCTTTGTGTTCTCATTATCATGTAACGTTAGTTAATGCTAGTATTGCTAATTACAGATGTTCAAAATGAGGATTTTTACATAAATAAACAATATGTGAATCGTTATAGTGGTCATAATATTATGCAACGGTAGAAGATTTTCTCCAAAAACGAGTGTTGTAAGGCCTAAAACAAAGCACTGAAGCGTTTTTAAATGTAATCTATTTATTAATGTTAGATGTGCTATTTATATATTCTAAATAGATCTGTAGTTTAAAATTTGGTATAGACTGTTATAAGGGAACAGTTGGCCTATGCCAAAACTATTAAAGGCCAGACCATGAAAGCATGACATATGAACAGCATGTAAGGGTTGAGAGAGAGAGAGAGAGAGAGACCTTGTCCTTCTATTTAAATGTTTTCTCCACAGCAGCATAAAAGAGTGCAGGGCCAGTCTCTGTGTAGCTGGTAATGATTTGCAATAACTTCTTACAATGATTACTCCGCAGTGTGTATGCAAGCACTTTTGCCACCTGCATATAAAATTACTACACAAATGACATTTAAAGGTTAGATAAATTCACGTAAAATAGCTAAAAGAAAAAGTTCTTGCACTTAGCACACAGATAAACATCTGGTAGGAACCCTCGAAGGCTTAAGAATGATGACAGCCAACGGTGTGTCAGAAAATGCAGTTCCTCAAAAGGCCACTTGAGGCTTCAATCTGAGTCAATCCATATAAACCAAGATAAATTTAAAAGCTTGGTATAAAAAAAATCATTTGACCCTTTAAAAAAAAAGTCTGTTAAAAAGAAGATGTTATAAAGTGTTTCACTGGTTTAAATAGTAATCAGGATTATATATATTATAGGGGCAGAGCCACTTCAATGACACCACAAGCTTTAAATTTGGGGACAAAAAAAGAAGTTACAACGGAAATATGGCACTTTTTTGCTCCATATATTAATCTGAGAAGCACCCACACTGCTCTAAACACGTTTTTTTCCCCTGTTTCTCTCTCTTGCTCTTATAAAGTATTTTTATAACTCCAAAAAAATAGTTTTTCTTTAAAACTTTTAATTGTTTAGGGGCTTTAAAACATCAAAGATGCTGTAACTGGTTTTAAAAGTTGGGTTTATCACAGCTTTTACCATCACTCACCTCAACTAAAAGACTGGTGGTATAAATATTTCTCAAAAAACTTAAAGAAGCGTTGGATACACCTTCATGCCACCCTGGTCCCTGCTGGGAGATTCTTCTGGCAGCTAAAACCTGCATTGTGTCTGCTCTAATTGGCCATTATCTCTAGAGACACAGTGTGACAAGTTTCCAACACTGTAGGCTCCAATGAGACTAAAAAAGCAAGACTGGATTCCTACTACTAACATCAAGATGAAAGAAATAAAGGCTGGCTTGTCAGGCACTGCTCATTGCTCGTGTTAGTGTCAATATAACCAATTTAGCCTCGCATGCTATTTCTGTCTCTATGTTCAAAACAATATATATGTTCATGAGACTAGTCCACAAATGGATGTCCTGGAGGATTCACATACTTGCTTTAATGCGGCATGGAGAACAAGTTGTTGAGTGAACAACTGAGGTCAATATTACAGTGTCTTGAGACATTTCAGGGACTGTGGCGCAGGTTATTAACACCCACTGGGGCCCACTGATGAGAGAAATATGTAAATTTCACAAATAGGATTAGTGTCACTGCAAACAAAGAAAGAACAGGTAATTTGTAGATTAGAACAGAATGCATCTCAAGGCATTTTGCAAGACAATGCGGTTTAAATCCCACCCTAAATAAGCTAAGGCCACATCCACACTAGTCTGGATAGTTTTGAAAATGCAGTTTTCGTCTGGAAACGCGCCGCGTCCACATTATCGTTTTGAGTCGTTTTCACACAGTTGCCAGAAATGGGGCAAAACGCTTACGTTCCAGTACCGCGCATGCGTGAAACGTAAGACGATTCAACCTGCGTTATTTCCATCTGTTGTTTACTTACTTCCCGGCTCTTTAAAACGGGCGGCAAAATAGCGAGAAAAGCATCGAATGTTTCAAATGGAATGATAATGAGGTGGAGTTGTTGCTCCGAGTCACGAATTAGTACATATTAATCTTCAATATGGCCACTAAAAACTTTGAGCAAACAAAACAACTGCTGTATGATGCCGTCTGACCATGGTTGAAGTGGTCACATGACTGCATCATATGACTAACGCTGCGTTTTAAAATGTATGCGTTTTGGAGAGTGTTTCAAAAAACACTCCGTTTACCCTGACCAGAAACTCCGTCTCAGTGGGGAATGGAGGCCAAAACGGAGATCTACCTGCTGGCAGGTTTTCGCCCCTTTTCCTGCACTTGAACCAGGTCACTGATTAATTGGGTGATTTGACCATTGATTTCATCGCTTTGTAAATCAATCAGTAGTCCATGTAATGTCATAAAAAGCCCTTACATGTGGATCTATAATTAGGTCAGAATAAAATCTATAATCTCCATGTTTCTAGTTGTGTGACTCTGTGGGCAGTAATGGAGCTGTCACACTGTGTGAATCTACATTACTGTAGCAATCAGTGTTTAAATTAAGTTCATCTGTATTAAGTTTAAGATATACTGAGCACAAAATTGCTTGAAAACTGATCAAGACATCATTTGCAATGTTATAAATGTTCACACAATTACTGTTTACATTTTGGAGATGAGGTTAATGTTTGAATGAAGAATAGGCTGGAATTACTTAAAGACACTAAAACTTAACAAAATGTATTTTAAAACAATTGTTGAGATGACTGATTGCAATCACGATGTTTACATTTTATGTTGACATTGATTCACAGATTAAACCTGGGCCATTAAATTATATCAAACAGCAATTTGAAAAGTACCGTGTCTAAAATTCAGAGTTGGAAGCCAGTTCCTCTCTGGTTATTTCCCAGCTCATCCCTTTAAATCAGTTAATAATGGTTTAATTTGTCCTAACGTAATCGGTATTCCCCATGCTTCCAAAACTATATCTAGCTGATCAACAACTAGAAAGCTCTACAAAGCGTAGAGCCTTAGTCAATAAAAATACATACTTGTACTTTCAGAAATGTACTTTCATATACTTTTCATTCATCTTTTAACACTTAAACTGCTATACAATTTGTAAGTTAAATGTCAAACAGTTAATATAAACTATCAGGGCACCAGACCCTGAGTAAAACATCTCTGCTATGGTTGTAAGAGAGCCCTCATCTATCAGTGATGCCTGATATTAAATCAAATCAGAGCATGTGCTGCTAGAGTTGCTGCTAATATATTCCTCGTCTTTCTGAGCTGATTAGGCTGTTGAATAACTAATATCTGGGTAATTAATATCATGGATCCATCAGTAAATTATCCGTTTCTCCATATTTCTATTTACAATTTCTGGCCCCATACATTTTGTCCTGCTTAGGTGACTGTTCAATAATTAAATTTAAAAAAATCATATATAAAATTAGGATTTCAGCTTAATCTAATAAAAAAAAACATGATACAAAAGGTTCTAGATCAATGTTTATACTGTCTTATGATGACGAGAGTGGAGCAAGCCAATTAAATTGACTCTTTTATTCCCTCCCATTTTGACTGTGCCCTTCAGCGAATCAAACTCGCATCTAATTCTAAACAGGCAAAAGAAACAGGGTGTATTTAACTTAACTTTAATATACAATTTGGGCATATTTTAAGCTACAAGTTCTATTAAAATAGAAACTGCTCTTCTTGAATCAATGAATGCTGTATACAAGAAAAAAGCCAAGATGAGACTGTCAACTATCTTGTTTAAGCCTTACAGTGGAAAATGCAACTGAAGGAAGCAGGAGAGGAGTTTTTCTTTTTATATTACAGCCAAATGCTCAGCGAACACTCCACTATGCAGAGCTATAACAGGCTGACAAATGGTAAAGCTGCTTAACTTGGTTTCTCCAGTATACTATAGGAACTGACCTTCTGAGCAACTATTACATCGAGCTCAGGCTGAAGTGGATTTGTTTTTACACTTCTTTCTGTTACTATGTTCAAAACTGGCCTGTACAATAGTGTTGGGCATGCTGACTTATTAAAACCGGATGGACTCTTTATGGATGCGCAAATTGTCAACGACTGCAAAGCTCTGATTTCTACAGGGTTTTCAAAATAGAGTAATTTCCTGCTCAACGAACGTTTAGCGGTTTAATTATTTTGTAAAAAAGGATTCAATTTGGGCAAGAATTTGACCTAAAAACTCGCCTCAGCTGTGTTCTCTAACTGTAAACCATCATTATGTCTCCTCTCTTTCTGCATGAATGTGGTCTCTACAACGTACATTTGACACCACTTTTTATGACAGCAGACGCTATAAAGAGAAAGAGGCACAGCGAGGTATCTCTGCTCTTTAGTCATCCGTGATTTATCCCTGAAGAGTCCTACAGCAGTGTCAAGGGTGAACACTGGCTGCTCAAAGATATCGGTCTACTTTAGCTGGGCAGGGTTTAAATGGATTCAATTAACTTAAATCTATGTGGACCTAGTGGCCTGAGGGATCATCCAATGATGGAGAAATGAGAGGGTCAATCCCCCAGACGGAACGCCAAAGTAACACAAGCATCCTAACATACCGAGAGCCAAGCAAATGTGCATATAGCACTATGAAATAATAATATACTGATTTTATCAAAGGCTATAACAGATTCCTGATGTCTGTTTGAGCCGATTAAGCTGTTGCCTAGAAGAGAAGAAGAAAACACCTGAATATATACAAGGTAGACAAATTGCCTAGATCATCTAGTAGGGTGTCATAAAGCACTGCATACATCTACAGTATAAACATGTCAAGTGTACTACAGCAGGTGAATGCAAGACAAACAGCCTGCATCAAGTAAGACAGCTTCATGTGTAATTCTGAGTTGGAGAAGATAATGAGGAAGTGCTCGTTTACGCACAGCTGTCAGCTGCTTAATCTTGTGATTATCTTCTTATTTTTTGCTGCTATTTTTCTAATCTTCCATACTTCATACTGCCTCAAATAAGACGTCATCATGGAGCTGAAGTCTTTGTTTTTAATCAGAAACACTAAGCAAAAACTATAAAGGAAAATGTCATAAATCCTAGAGGAGAGATGACACGTGTGTAAATGAAAAACCCATTAAAATAACATGAATGCAGATCTAGCTCACTTTGCTTCAAAGTCCTTTGGACTTAGCTGTGGATACATGTTCTGTATATTTCCATAACTAAGCATTTTTTTGAAGTGCAGATTCACTGTACAAATAGCTGCAGAGAAGAAAATCATTAAAATTGGCTAAGGTCATAAGTCTAATGCATGCAACGATCAGTGAGAAACTGTGAGCCACAGCCCAAATGTAATTAAGAGAGAAGCACTTATAGGAATGACTTGCGTCATCTGTAAATAGCAATCAGCGGTTGTAACTGACATACTGTATGATGGATAATTAAACAGAATGTCATAATGCCTGCAATTACAAACCACTGGAGGAAATCTGGTAAATACGAGGTGTTTTCTGTTGTACAAAACATTCTGGCGAGTGGCCAACACCCAGTCAACAGTTCAACTCTGAATAGCTCCTCAGTTTTAAGACTTTGCAGCTGCAGGGCCAGTGAGCCCATGCAACATTACGATTAGGAAAACATGTCAGCTTTAAATATTTTAGTTAGCCCAGACCACTTCTACTTGTCAGAGCCAGCAATAGTTATTTTTGTTACTGCAAATGCTTCAGCGAGCATCAGATGGGTTAGTCCTTCTATATCCTAGTACCTCATTGCAATAGAGTGGCTCACTGTTCCTTTCTGCAAACATCCATTAGAAAGTTAGGGTTTAGGTTTGCTCAAATACTTTTGGAAAAATTCCAAACATCTTTTCTCTTGGTATTTTCTAAATGGCATTATCAGATATCAAATTAGATCTTTTTTGTGTAAGATGCAAACAGAAAGTCATTAAGTTTCTGTGGTAAATACAGACTTTAAAGCCATCATCGTCTTGTAATAAGGAAAGCTAAGTCTTAATTGAATCCAGTCTGCCAGCTTCTCACATTTGAGGTGTGAAATACAAGATGAAAGTCAAGAAACAATTATGACAGAAGAATAAACCAGATTAATACTTTAGCAGCACCAGAAAAGCATGGCACTCTGCAGCAACTTCATTGTGCTTAAAGTAGCAGTAAAGTTTAAGTATTAAGTAACCTACAACCACTAAAATAGAAATGTGGAAGAACTGATGTAACTGTGGCTACCTTACCACAGCTATTACTTTTTGTTTATTTACCTGGGTATTTCCTAAATTAATCTGGCCTCAAACAGGAACCAAAAGCAGAAAACATCTATCTGTTTTAGAGAAACAAACTTCATATTGTAAAAAGTAATGCTATGCCTTGATTTAATATTCCACTTTGCTGGCTTTCCACATTACTACCTTGCACGGCATTCAAGACAACACCAGAGAGAAAGTCGAGAAACAATTATGATAGATGGAAAATAAAACAGAGAGACGCTCTTCTGGAAGTACACTGGCAGTCCAGACACAACTATGCTTGTAAAAGAAAAACAAGGAAGACAAACAAAGGATGACAACAGCAGGCAGTAACCTGCATGATCCGTACGTGCCGTACCCAATAACCAACAACAAATGTGTAGTTTCAGCAAAGAAAAAGCCGGCATCGTGTACAAAACATCCAAGCGACACTTAATTCATGTGAGCTGATACCTAAACTGCATGTCCTCCAAAACACTCAACAGTGTGCTGAGTCTGCATTTTGAAATCAATAAATAAAAGCACCTCTACACCCCAAAAGGAAAAAATAAATAAATAAAAATAATAACTGAAACATATTCCCTTCACTTTTATGCAATTAAAACTCTTAAGCTGAAACTGATATAGTGCAGGAAAGACTAACTATATCAGCCACCATCATATTGTTTTTATTGTGTATACTTTACATATTTTAAACCCAACTTTATTCCAGCACCATCCTGCCCTTGGGCTAGCCATTGTGCTTTTTCTTCTTCCTTGGCAAAAAACATTGTTTATATCCATGAATTTTCAAATGTACTGTTATACAGAAACAGCAGGAAAAAAATGGTAAAGCATATTAATTTATTTCCTGCACAGAAAAATACGTTTTAGTGGCTGAATGTTATGACCTGCTGGATTTTAGGTACAAACACATTTTTGTCATATTTCTAACAACATGTGTTTTCTTATTTTTACGACAGGGGGTCAAATCAATTTGATAAGCAGGGCACATTCTCAATTTAAAAACATAAGGCTGCTGTTTGAGCCATTACTAGTATCAGAAAATTGTTGACAGAGGGTGTATTTGAGCTAAAACTAGTAGATTAATCGAATTTAATCAATTTTTTACCAGTTTTGTAGCATTTTTGTTTTGTCCCATATGACTGTATTGTTTCACAGCGTCACCATAGGATTGGTAATCATATCTGTTTTATTGTAGGACAGGTAGTGAATAGTGGATTTAGAAAACTTTTTTTAAACTAATACAGCTACCTTGAGATTCTTTTGATTTACAGTGATGAATAGCAGTGAGTTTCTCACCTACTGATTTTTTCTGCTTTTGTTCTCTCAAGGAGTGTGGGAATAAGGCCCAGCATATAATCACAGTATAAAAGAAGAAAACAAAAAGTGACTTTGTTGCTCTCAGCTACAATAAAGACAAAAGCAGCAGCTCTCCGGCCTTTAAAACTTCTCCAGTGACGGCCAAACAGCCCCTGACTTTTAAGCTTAAACCAAAATTGGTCCCCGTGGGCCACGTCTACAAGCTGAAACGCCAGGACAATAACTGCACTTTATCATGCTGCCAGGCTCCATACATACTGAGAGCAAGGAGCCATGGCCTTATAATGTGGAACAGCCTTGAGGCCAACTGTGGCTGCCTGGTTTAACCAGATTATGATTATGTCACACGGGAGATTACCAGACATTATCCACCATAGAAAGTCATGGCCATGTTCCTGCAAACACACACAGAGACACAGTCACCAAGCGCACACATGCACAGCCATCTGTTATTGCCACAAACTACTGTATGCTCGTTTTCTGCAGCACACAAAGATTAAACCTAGCAAAGAGGAGGGGAGGGGAAGGATGCTGTGTGAACAGCACTAGCTGATAAGATCTCTGCTGAAAAATAGATTTTCTTT
>VUQR01031139.1:0-20222 GCA_015108515.1 Hemichromis elongatus
CCCGGCTCTGCCCCCACTCCCCTCACCCCCCTCTTATGCCCCATCAAAATTGTTGAACTCTAACACACAAACACTCACACACATATAAACTGACCTGCACCAGTCACTTTGTGCAGCATTGGTCTACCAACTACCTCACACCACTCATAGTCAGGTACAAAGACTGCCCTGTCACTTTTACACCTTACAAGCTCTGTTGCACTACATTGTTTACGTGGTTTGCACTCTCCACCATGTGCTCCTTACTTGTATATTGTGTTTTACGTGTTTTAATTTGTATATACTATACTTAGTTGTAATGTTACTGTTTGTATTGTATTTAATGTTACTGTATGCACCATGGGTCTGAGAGTAACGCAATTTCAATTCTCTGTATGTCCTGTACATGTAGTAGAATTGACAATAAAGTTGACTTTAACTTTAAGTAACTGAACTTCACGCTATTGTGATAATAAATTAATATTATTTCAAGACATCACAAACCTTTATTTTTTATTTTGAATACTCATTTATTGTATACTACATGTCGTCTTCTTTCTGATATAAAATAACTTTCTTTTCCTCCATAATTGCTTTGTCACAAAACAAAGCTGCGATGGCCGGGAATCGAACCCGGGTCAACTGCTTGGAAGGCAGCTATGCTCACCACTATACCACCATCGCCTATGCACATCTGGAATCGGGCTTGGGTTGGTTCACTAGCATGTATGGGTGTATAAACACAGCAGGCAGAAAGGACGCAGGACCAAAAATTTGTTTTCTTAGAAACCACAAGATTGTATATCTTCTCTCACATCCTACTAATCTTGCAGAGCTCTCTCACAAAAGGCCTTGGCTGGGAAATGAACAGATGTGGCAAAAGCACAGACATTTTTTAGTTGAGTAAAAGTACAAATACTTGTGTTAAAGTTAAGTACCGATCAATTTTTTCACTCAAGTAAAAGAAATTCAGCTGACGCTAAATTAATATGATAACAATAAAATAACATTAACACATTTCAACATTTTTTTACCTGAATGTGAGGGATTAAATGGGATTCAGCAGGAGGAGGCACTAAGGTTGGTTGTAGTGGCTCGAGGAAAGACTCACTGCTTACAATCATTTCTAATGTGAGCTTTTCTTTGTGTACAAGCTGCGACAAGCTGACCTGCTGTTCTTTGTGGATCTAAGCAATACAAAATATGTTATTTAAAAAAAATATGGACATTACATGCAGGCTTTAAAGTTCCCAGTTTATCGCATAGCAGTACTCTTCCTGTCCTCTCTTTCTTGCGTCTTTTTCCATCTCTGAGTGAAGTTTACTCTCATTCTTTTCTCTCCCAGTTTTACCTTTAGCTAGGAGACTGTGTGACAAAGTGCACAAAAAACCTTTTGTGTTTAGCTTTTATAAATGTTGTGTGTGAACTGACCTGCCATAAGACGTTACTGCTTGTATGCTCCTCTTTAGTAGTGCGAGCTAGATGCTGAAGTACCGCGGAGACAACGTCATCGTCGGGGGCCTTTTTAACCCCGAGCATACTGCTGTAAATGACGCAGAAACTGTATGTGTTTGCCTCTTTCATCTCTGTATGCAACAGGGTGATGGATACACCAACAGGGATGCATTTTATGTGCTATTCTTCCTTGCGTTTAGGCTCAGCATCCCGAAACTTCAAGATAGTCAGAAGTAAGTAAAAAAATGTAAACATTTTTAGATATGCAAACTTTGAGTGATTAAGTAAATAAACTAATACTTATTTATTTATTTAGATAAATAAAGCTTTATTTAAAAGCTAAATATTCCCTTTTAAACTTTAAAATATAGCATCACAACTGCGGACTTTGTAAAAAGAAAAAAAAATGAAACAATAAACAAATTTCATGTGTACAAATGGCCCTGTATGTTTTTATTTTTATTTTATTTTATATACTCTATTTCTTGTGTTGCATTTCTGACAGCGATGTGATCTGTATATTATATTTATAGATGTTGAATTCTGAAATAAAGTTAAACCAGAAAAGAACAATAACAGCAACCAAAACAGTAAAACAAAATGCTTTTATTGTGAACTCCGGAAGCGACCTGTCACCCGGAAGTATTGTAGGAAGTTTTCCGCCAGACAAACGACAGTGATTTAAGGAAACCCGGAAAATTGTACGGTAAGGACATTAAAACCCAAACAAAGCAATTTAGCTCGATGGACTTTCTGCCAAAGCACGAAGGAAATAAAAGCTTAAATGTGTTGGTGACAGCAAATAGCAGCGAGAACACGCTCGCTGTAGCCGAGACAGCATTAGCGGACAAGCTAACTTTAGCTCAGCTTAACACACATGGCGATAAAACTGAGGAGTTGATTTTAAAAGACGTTTCAGTAATGCGTGGTGTTGCTGTTTTAAGAACCTTCCCAAAATATGTTTAACGGTTATTAAGACATAAAGACTTAATTATTTAGTAACATTTCCCCCAGGAAATGCCCAGTTGTCATATTGTTAACTCTTCCGTTCGTTGGCAATGAAAATTTTGACTCTCTGAACGGTGATTAAACATTACCAGGAATCGTCAGCCCTTTTATTTTATCTGGAACAGACTAATGTCAGATCAACAAGTCTGTAAACTGAATCTTGCGATATTAAAACTACTTAGCCAGCTCGATATTACAGGGAAAGCACCATGCTCCCTTCATGTAATGATTACGCTAATATTTTCCTGCTAAATCTTTAGCAGAGTGTAGATATATTTTTCATTTTTATTCCTTCACTTTTGGTCAATACTAGATCAGTCGCCGATTCTGCTCCAAAAGTGCTCCACATGCTGTATCCAATTTTTGTAGTTGTTTTTTGTTTGTTTTTTATTATACCATTTTTAAATACCATGTCCCTTTTTAGAAATACTTGGATCATATCCAAGAACCAAGTCAGAAACTCATTAAGTCTTATTAACTCATTAAAATGTTTTTTTTCTCCTTTTTTCTTAATGTAACGGGATTTGTGAGGAAAAAATCTCCAGTGTTTTTGTGTTTCTTCAATTAAAATCTGCATTTCTCCTATCAAAGTGAATTTCTTAGTTGTCTTTTTTCCTTCCAGGTATGGACTCTGCAGACAGAAGTCGAAGTCCCAGTCCTGCACAGAGAGAAAACAGTGGTTAGTAAATGCTATTGTGAACCCTAATGTTGTTGTAATAAGAGTCAATTTAATCGCCGTTATACTTGAGCAATATGATTGGTCAATCGTTAGCTGTCACCACACCGCAAGAAGGTCCTGGGTTTGAATCCAGCAGCTGGGTCTTTCTGCATATTCTCCCTGTACCCCTTGCTGGGAACTCTGGTGTCCTTCCACATGCATGTGGGTTTGGCCTGTAAGATTTACTGTAGTGTTCTTCAGTGAATCTTTGTAGAGCCTACAACATAATTTACGTATGTGGCATTTATGCTTGGGCTGGAACATTATGTCTAAATTAATGTGTGGGTGTGTCCACATGTTTTATATGCAGCGCCAGTTAGAAACAAGTAAAATCCATGGACCTTTTCCCCTCAAGTTTTTTGGTGGTCACTGTCTTTTTTTTAAAGGTAAATATATTTGTCTCTCGAGTCTTCTTTGAACATTCCCACATGTCTATTTTAATAGTTTTTGTAGTCTCCCCTCAGTAATTTGCTGAGATTTGTGAGTCCTTATATTGATGCTAAAATTATTATCTCTTATGTTGAGATGATGGTTGTTATTCTCTCGCTAATAAATTCAAAAACTGTGGTGAAAAAGTAGCCTGAAATGCACGAGAAGACTCTATGTGCACTGTGGGGTGCATGTTGTGAATGGTAACAGACAGATGTGTAATCACTGCCATTTTTGTGTTTAGCTGGTGTCAATTTTAGTTTGTCCTTCACCTACATGGCCACCAGGCATATGGGTTGACAAGTTTCACTAAGTTTGCGGTTATGACGTAGTGATTGTGTGGTCATAGTCTGAAGCATAAGTCTCCAGTTAGCCCTGTGACAGACTGGTGACCTGTTCGATGTGTTCCTTCTGCCTTCTTGAATGGATATACAAATACTATTCCCGATCTATTTTCTCTTTGCAGGACCTTCAGAGAATGAGTCCAGTCCAGCATCGGGCAGACCCCAGCATGCAGGCTCAGTTGAAAGAAGCCCCAATGAGCGACAGTCCCCTCAGCCAAGTCCTGTGGACCGCAGCCCCTCCAGGAGCCCATCGTCAAGCAGTTCAGACAGCAGCAGCAGCAGTGATGAGGATGAAC
The DNA here is from genome assembly GCA_015108515.1 of Hemichromis elongatus. Lineage (NCBI taxonomy): Eukaryota > Metazoa > Chordata > Actinopteri > Cichliformes > Cichlidae > Hemichromis > Hemichromis elongatus. The sequence continues at coordinate 4,230 of VUQR01031139.1, forward strand.
ATCATTCATCAGCACTGAGAAAGATTCGGAGCAGTGTGGCTCAGATTAAAGTAAGAAATGTGGCTTTTACTGGTCATATACATTTTATATGTATAGACTACTGCCCTAAAAAAAGAAAAATTGAAATAGAAGAATCAGATGTTTTCAGACAGGTACAGAGGATTGATACGTATGCTGAAGGCCTTTTTTATATTTATAAATATATACATATAAAAAAGCGCGATGCGATTGTGTTACTATTTTTTAACAAACAGACGGTTGAAGCTGTGTTCATCTTACTGCAGCTTATGTCAGTTGCACGGATGTAGCTGTCTACATAAGTAATCTGGGCGCTACAGTTTAAAGCAGCTGCGCGCGCTCCCGCAGACGGGTGTTGTGCTTTCTAGCACAACATCTGAAGCTAAGGGGGCAAAACAATCGCATGAGTGCTGCTGTTTGACTGAGGAAGAATAAAGTAGTCGTGGTAAGCCAATCACATGACCACTTACACAGTTTTTAAATTGTGCTGACAGGCCACGTAAAACCAGAGTCATGATAAACAATATTGTTGTTGTTACCTGAATACTTTCGTCACGTTTACTGTCTAAAGACAGCGCTAGCAAGCGCTCTCTGCTTATGACCAAAAAACAAAAAACAGCCCTTTCGTGTTGGCGGAAAAATGTACAATGTCGAGCAGTAATAAAAATGATCCAGCCAAAACAAGAAATTCAGAAACGCCTTATTTGTCTATTTAAGCAAAGATCAAGATCTGTCGCATTTAAGGTTCTAAAATCAAAAAAGTTAATGTGGTTAGATGCTATGGTAAATGGAGTTAATTTTTTAGGTACAGTCCAAAGAAGAGTTCAGGAACTGACAGTATTCATTCAGTTTATGTATTTTTGTGGGGAAATGTGAACTGAAGCATTTTCTTACTATTCTTACCTAAAAGTGATCTTGAATGTCAGAATGGTTTTGAATAAAGTACCTGAAGACGAAGCCTATTTAACTTTGTTTTTTTCCATGTTGCGCTTTCAAGTTACGATTATGTTGCATTTGAAAACGTGGCTGTGAAGGAGTCTGCACGTTCCACAGTAGATTATTCAGGCTGCAGTTTTGGACAGCTGGTGTGAAAAACTGCTTGGTCTGAAGAGATGGTTACCATGAGAACAGGACCCAGTTTAAGCTTGAGGCACCGATGTAAGACACAGTAGCATGTTTAATGTCAGCTGGCCTGATTTCTGAGTGCGCCCAGTGAAGAAGACACTGAATAAAGATTTAACTTGTTGATTGACAGAGTCACAAATCAAAGAAGACTCCTTTCCATTACTGTCAACTTAGACACGAGTCCCCAGGTGCATACAGGCTTTTACTTGATGCAGGACCTGAGGCAGACTGACTTCACATTGCCGGGTTGTCTCTCTTGTTTAGCTGAAGTCAAACCTTTAAAAATGACAGCATGGTTTTGTGTTGCACTAGTGTTCACCATGTTGTCCAAATCCTTCTTGCATCATTTTAACACATAAAAATAATGCAGTCACTGTGCTTGTTGTTGTTCCAGAGATCAAGATCCAAAGAGCAAGACAGGTCCAGGTCCAAGGAAGAAGATCGGTCCAGATCCAGAGATACGGACAGATCCAGATCCAGATCCAGAGAGAATAATAGATCCAGAGAAAGAGATAGAAACAGATCCAGGTCCAGGGAAAAGGACAGATCTACATCTAGAGGGAGGGCGAGATCAAGATCAAGATCCAGAGGACAGGACAGGTCGAGATCCAGAGGAAGAGAGAGGTCGAGGTCAAGAGGACGTGACAGATCCCGATCCAGGGAGAGGGACAGGGACCGTTATGACCGAAGACGTTATGCACGGTAAAGGCAGATGTGCAATCACTGCAGCTTTTGTGGTTGGCTGGTGTTCATTTTTGCACCTATGTGGCTTCTAGTCCATATGGATTAACAAGTTTAGGAAAGATTTCACTCAACAGAAATATGATATATTAGATACATTGTTCTCTTTCCCAGCTGCTAGGCAACTTTTATAAATCCTGCAAAAACAAAAAATAAAAAAAAAATTCAATTCAGCATAACGGTGTTGATATGATTCGATTTCTTTGGATTACCCAAGTCATATTCAGACCTGGAGGTTTTTTCCTTTAAGGAAAAGTGTTACTTAAATAACTCCAGCAAAACATAATTTCATCAAAGTAACCTGTTCCTTTGCTTCTTTCTTGCTGCAGGGATCGCTATGATGATCGGCGCGATGACAGAGATGGTCGTTTTGACCGACGAGCCAATCGAGAGGCTGACAGGGAACCAGCTGCGGCCGATGAGCCGCCGGTCAAAAAGAAAAAGGAGGAGCTTGATCCAATCCTGACGAGGACCGGAGGCGCTTACATTCCTCCCGCTAAGCTGCGCTTGATGCAGCAGCAAATTACTGACAAGAGCAGGTAAGAGAATATTTTAGTACTTTAATCCTGTAGACTAAGATTAGAAACTATAAACTGTTCCTGCACCTAGCTGCATAACAGACAGTAGTGCAGCAAATCGGAGCAGTCACATTCATTACAAATGCACCTGCAGTGAGACTGCTTAAAAAAAGAAAAGCAAACTGTTTATTCAACAAACTGCATGTAATTTATGATGCCCTGTCCGTTGTACAGCCTGGCCTATCAGAGGATGAGCTGGGAAGCTCTGAAGAAGTCCATCAACGGTCTGATCAACAAAGTCAACGTATCCAACATTATCAACATCATCCAGGAGCTGCTGCAGGAAAATGTCGTCAGGGGAAGGTGAACTCCAGAATTTTCAGTGACCTTTGATGTCTAATGGAGTTTGTCGTATCTGTCAGATGAACGTAAAAATGCATTCATTCGTTTAAATTAAAAGATAAGACTTTGTGCCGCAGAGGCCTGTCATTTTTGAACAGACATCAAATACTTTATTGGCTTTAAGTTTCCAGATCAGTGTGATTGATTAAAGAGTGAAAAGAAGACCTTCGTGACTGACGCTGTCCCTGTAACTGCTTATTTGCCTGTCAGGGGACTGCTGGCTCGTTCGATACTGCAGGCTCAGACGGCCTCGCCCATTTTCACTCATGTCTACGCCGCTGTCGTTGCCATCATCAACTCAAAGTTCCCTCAGATCGGAGAGCTGATCCTTAAACGTCTCGTCCTGACTTTCAGGAGAAGCTACCGCCGCAACCTCAAGGTACCCATCTGTCTCTTGATTAGTGGATCCACAAACAGTAATAGTGAAGTGTTGCTGTCACAAATAGTCGGACAGATACATATTGAGAATTGAAGTTTAGGACTAGTAAACGAGATCATCTGACCAATATATACTGCAGCACTTTAGAAACCTAGCGAGGTTGGATGAAGAAAATAACCCTGTGCACACTCCGTTCACTTCCAAAGGCTCATTTTTTTGTTTTGAAGGACAGAGACTTTAGGAAAGTTGCAGCAGGAGTGTGTTTTCTACTGCCGGAAACAAAACATTAATAACACCTAACCAGTCAGCTTCATGTCATTCTTCTCATAAAGACAAAGAATAAGACGCCTCCAAATAATGCACCTGTCATTTTGGTATTAAAAAATATCACTTTTTATGTCCTGCCACTGCTAAACACAATGACTCATGGATAGCATATCATATATAAATCACAGATGCTGCATGTGGAGGATCTGATTAGACATTAGAGCACCCTGCTGCATTCATTTGCATATTTATGAATAACATTTTGGAAACTTCTGTCTACAGTATTCTAACAAACAGCTAGCGTTGTGAGCATGTGTGTTATGCCAGGACACGAGGCAGTTTAAATGGCCGTTATGTCTGTTTGACCTTCATCCGTTGGACTTTGAATATTCTAGTATTTATGCTTCTTTTTGCATATTACTGGAGTAAGAGGCTAAAAATAGGCCTGCTTTTCTGTTTATTCATTTGAGAACTGGATTTGAATGAGAATCGGTCTGAATCTAAAAGTCCTTTCTCAAGTGACAGAGGTGGAAATGTTCCAATTTGAGCAGACTGATGCCGCATGTGTCCAAATTACTAAGATAAAAAAGAAACTGGATCTAAATAAGAGAAATAACTGGCAGTACTGGAAGCTTCTGAACACAGTCCAGATTGTTTTTCTACCTGCTGTAATTTTAGTATGATCTCTTGAAGCCATGAACAATCTTTCAAAATTTAAATTGTCTGTAACAAATGCAGATAGAAATCTTTTTTTTTTATAACACTAATATTAAATGCATGCTAGAGTAATTATCAGCAGTACTCGTGCATTAAAATCTGCATCTTGTTTTCTAGCAACAGTGCCTGACCGCCTCGAAGTTTGTGGCTCATCTCATCAACCAGAACGTGGTAGGTCCTGACATCAAAGTTAAATACTGACCGAGTGTTGACGTCCACATTCTAATTGGGTGCTTTTTCTGTCGCTTTCTGCTCTGATGTCACTCGCCTTCAGGCCCACGAGGTTTTGTGTCTGGAGATGCTCACTCTGCTGCTCGAGCGTCCGACTGACGACAGTGTGGAGGTCGCCATTTCCTTCTTGAAGGAATGTGGTCTCAAGCTGACTGAGGTGTCCCCTCGAGGAATCAACGGTACGCTGAAGCAGCAGCTGTAGCTCATAACTTTCTCTTTATTTACGGTGCGAGATGATGGCGTCGGCTGAGGTTTTTATAGCAAGTTAAAACTGTTAACGGCAGCCGTTCTAAACATTCTTTGTTCTGAGCTCCTGAAGCTGGAGAATTTATTTTTGCATTTGTGATTTCACACAAAAAATGAAGTATCAGCTTCGTTACAACAGTTTTAACTGCTAAGAGACTTTATTTCTCCTCACGTTTTCATCCCTTTTCTCTTGAAATACTTGTGAGAATTCATTTTTCTGAATTTAGGAATTTAGAAAGTTTATGCGCATTCTGCCTGTTTCTCTTTTCAGCCATATTTGAGCGTCTTAGAAATGTCCTCCACGAGTCGTCCGTTGACAAGAGGGTCCAGTACATGATAGAGGTGATGTTTGCTATCAGGAAAGATGGTTTTAAAGATCATCCAGTAATCCCAGAAGGCTTGGATCTGGTGGATGAAGATGACCAGTTTACTCACATGCTGCCGCTAGATGACGAATACAACCCCGAGGACATCCTCAGTAAGACCTGAGGGAGGAGTCATGTGACACCTCAGAAGTGTTTGCACTGTCTTACGCAGTCTTTGTGTTTGTTCACTTAGATGTATTTAAGATGGATCCAGACTTCCTGGAGAATGAGGAGAAATATAAAACTATTAAAAGAGGTAAGAAATCATCGCACTCTGAACTGTCCAATCACCTGTCTGCTCCTTTACACCTTGACCAAAGTAAGATGACTCCTCATTTCAGATATCCTGGATGAGGGTAGCAGCGATTCAGGGGAGGAGGGAGATGGCAGTGATGAAGAAGACAATGATGATGAAGATGAGAATGAGGAGGAAGGAGAAGGTGAGACAAATGAGTTAATCTGCTGAGGCTTTCTTGCCTAAAAGAGTCGGTCTGCTTTTTGTGTTTGTTTTTTTAAACACTTCTGTAATTTCTATTTAGCCGTCATGCCTTGGACACTCCTGATTATTTTCACTTTCATGGGTTTTTTTTCTCCTCCAAACACAGCAGAGCTCTGTAAAAGGAGTTGGCCAGCTCGCTGAGAAATTTGTTTGGAGTCTTTTTGCCTCCAGACTTTCATCGAATGGCTCATTACCTCTTGGAATGTTTAATACATTTTTTTCCTGTGACTGCATTACACTAAAAGCATTAGCACTAAATAAATGGAGCTCTGAGAACAGACAGTAAAGCATTTAAAAACAGTACATCATGAGTCAATGTTAGCATTTTTGGCACTGTTATGCTGTCGTTTTTTTCTGCCCAGGAGTGACTATATCCAAGCAAGAGTGTGCTGAGGCTTGGTTAGCAAGCTTCATCCGTAAACCATGTGGGTGTTACACAGAGAGAAATACCTGCTAGTTAATTCAGTTTAATTAACATCAGCTGTTATTAGCAAAAGTTGTTAAAGGAGAGCAAACTGCCCCTGGCCGTGTTACCTCAGCTATCAAACTAAAGAGCCAGGCCACTAATATTTAGCCTGGACACTATCCAAATGTATGAGCTACAAAAATGTTACATAAGCTATATATGAACTGTTATTGTACCACACTGTGGATACATTGTTTCTATGTGTGAATTTGGGTATTTTAACATGAGTCTGTTGTCACTGACTCACTTTTGGCGGCACCTCTGATGTAACTAGTTCTGTTACATTAAGGGAAGTAATAAGCAATTACTAAGTTCTGAGTTTTATTAAAAGTAAAGTGCATGCTGTGCGTCCACGATTCAACTAGATACTACTTGCATCGGTTCATGTTAATTATATATTGCACTAATAAATGATAATTACACAGGTGACATAAGAACTGATCGTGTTTACATTTATCTATTTTGGTTTTCAAGCACTTTTCTCTTATGATTTTAACACACATCCAATCAGCTCTTTTTTTTAAAGATGACCTTTGTGTTTGTCCCCGTCTCAGACGAGAAAGTGACCATCTTTGATAAGACAGAAGTCAACCTGGTTGCTTTTAGAAGAACCATCTACCTCGCTATTCAGTCCAGGTACACACACATACACAAACACAGTGTAACACACTCCTAAAAATACACATTCATACAGTGAGTGACTTGGTTTTCTCTGTGGGTGTTGGCAGTTATTTACAGCTCCCGCTATATTTGATTGAGTTGGACTGATAATTAAGGCTGTGTGTGTGTGTGTGTGTGTGTCTGTGTGTGTGTCTGTGTGTGTCTGTCTGAGGAGCTGTTTGAATTTGAAACCTTTGGAGGAAGGACGAATCCTCCCTTCAAAAAGCCTGTTCAAGGCCGGTTGAGTTAAGAGTTCAGTGCTACGCCACAGAGCGCCCCCACGAAGATAGCTATACAGATGAGCAACCTAGTTACCATGGTTTCACCGAAGAACAGTAAAGCTTTGACAACAGGATGTAAAAGTGAAACAGATTGATAAAATGACACAAACAGAAACACACCAGCATAAGCTCACAGTTGTACACCTGTGATCGATCGTTTGATTGATTAATAGATTGTTTGTTTTTGCAGCTTGGACTTTGAGGAGTGTGCTCACAAACTGATTAAGATGGACTTCCCAGAAAGCCAAACGGTGAGTCCACACAAACCAACACACATCCACTGAAAACGCACTATTGTAATTTCCATCGCTATGAGTTTCTCTACAGAGGACTTATCTAAAACTATAGTGATACTGAAGTTTGGGTGAAGAAAGAGCGTGCATCCTTTAACTGTTGAGCTAGCCATCACGAATTAGACTTTAGCTGTAACAATGGCATAATTGTTTTTGGGTTCCAATAATGGAGGCTGAGCTGATAATTACGTGCTGTAAGTTTCATAGGGTGACAGGTGCAGGTCAGCTGTGTGTGTGTGGTTGTTTGTATCACTGTGACAACCAGTGTTTTTGGGTCCTTGCCTGTAAGAGACTGAAAAAGCAGCGTCTCGTTCCGTTAGTCATGTAATAAAAGTGATGACAGTGTATTTATTGTATTTACATGTACTGTGCTGCAGAGCTAGTAGTGGCGTTATGAATTAGTTGATATAGTTGTATCTTAGGCAGCTTTCTTGTCTGTTATTGTTTTAATAGTAATCTTTGTGTTTATTAAATATTCCTGCTTTAGAGATTATTGCTGTGGATGCAATAACAAGCAGAACATGAGATTAGACCTGATAGCATCAAGGAGCAGCTGCGTTTGATGGTAGTTAACACACTGTAGATGGTACACAGCACAAAGGTTGTAGCCAATGAAATTAACTTTTGTTTTGCTGCTATTGGTCTAGTGTTAAAGATTAGAGACCAGCGTTGAGTTTTATTTTCAGTCAGCTTAAGAATGTTAATGCTTTGAAACATCGCAAATGTGGTTTACGCCCCTTACCACCAAAAGCATATTTTTGGCATGCAGGCTGAAGTGTTCCATCTGATATCCAGAGTAAGGTGAAGGTGATACGTGACTGAAATGCTGATGGAATATAACACGGTGAAGTCTGGACCTAAACTAATCTAGATATTAATCACTGGCTCAGTTGATAAAAACCCAGATGATAACTCTCAACTGGTCTGTGCCATTTACTATCCATCTGTGGTGGATTAGTACGGAAGTCTGTAGAGCCACATCACTAGCAGGCCATACAGTTGTGAGAAGATGGGTGTCACAGACTGGTACACATAGTTTTTCAAACGATATAAAAAGGCATTTGTTCACTTACAGTGGCTTAAATGCAGCATGACAGGTTAACCCCACTGACTCACAAGTCCTCCTGCTACATGGAGAGAGACACTGCACCGTTTCACACTGCCTAAGTGTGTGTTTTGTTAAGCAGGAGAGAAAAGCTGTGTGTAATTTGTATAACAGGAAGTCTGGAACAAAGAGGAGGGAGCTGTTCTGGTGAGACAGAGGAGAGAAAAAAGGCATAAAAAAATATCTACACTGCCTGAGAACACGCTGAAAAAGTGTCGGCAGATACAACTAAACAAAATTTTACTAACAAAAATCATCCAGAGCAATAAAAAGCTTGCAGTTGTCATTAGTTTGACTGATGTTACCTTTAGATGTGTCTCCTCTTTGACTCTGAAACAATGTGGTCATAAATGATAAGAAACATCAGAGACCTTCTGACTACATCATCGAAAGGGTACAAATGTTAAATCAACTTGTTGCCACCACTGAGAGCTTGGACACAGCCTGCACGTTGATCTGATCGCTGTAGTTTGACTGTTAATAAAAGTGTTGTGTTTGTATGAACAGAAGGAGCTGTGCAACATGATCCTGGACTGCTGCGCTCAGCAGAGGACCTACGAGAAGTTTTTTGGCCTTCTGGCTGGGGTGAGACACACAGACACGCAGACACACACACACACACTCTTGGTCTCCACACTTGTGAGAACACAGTGATGCTTTAGGGAAACCTGCTTTAAAGAGTTGGTTATTTTCCGTCTTCCCTCCCCTCATATCTGTTCAGTCTGATAGGTATTTGTTATGGATTTCCCCTGCACGATGAACGCGACTATTAAACCATTTCTGTGACAGTGTTCACTGAGCTGCATATAAATCTTGTTGTGCCATTTAAAAAAATCAACTAAAAAGGAAGCGCTCAAGCTTTTTATGTTTACTGGCCGTGTATCATGTTTACTTCAGACCTTTTTTCCCCTTTTGTTATCTTAAGTTTTGCTGTAATTTAACTAAAGAGAGTACATTCACCCTGATTTTGATGTGAAGCACTGCTAAACAACGTCTATCTGTGTGTGTGTGTGTGTGTGTGTAGAGGTTCTGTCTCTTGAAGAAGGAGTACATGGAGAGTTTTGAGGCGATATTTTCGGAGCAGTACGATACGATTCACCGACTGGAGACCAACAAACTGAGGAACGTGGCCCGACTGTTCGCTCACCTGCTCTACACAGATTCTGTGCCGTGGAGTGTAAGGACACAAAGAAAGACACCACCACCGCCCCAGCGTGACCATGAAACTCATTCCAGTCTGGTTAGACCGTCTCTGTCTTTTGAATGTGTCTCACACAGGTGTTGGAGTGCATCAAGATGAGCGAGGACACCACAACGTCGTCCAGCAGGATCTTCGTAAAGATCCTTTTCCAGGAGCTCTGTGCCTACATGGGTCTGCCAAAACTTAACCAGAGGCTGAAAGACCAGTAAGAAAACACACACTCCCACCACAGCCACGCACAACACTCAAACTGTATTTTACTAAAGCTGCTGCAATCACAGCCAAAGTTTTTACTCAGAGAACATTTAAATGTTAATGATATTTTCGAGTGAGGTAATAAATCAAAGTTAAGGAAACATAATTAGAAAAATGTAATTTCTTGCTCTTATTTGGCTACTGTTGCTCCTAGTGATAATTAAAGAGCCCATAAATGAAGTAGGACGTAATAATAAATCCTGACCTCTGCGTGTGTTACAGGACCCTGCAGCCGTTCTTTGAAGGTCTCTTTCCTCGTGATAATCCCAGAAACACTCGCTTCGCCATAAACTTCTTTACTTCTATTGGACTGGGAGGACTCACGTAAGAAAGATTTCACAGCATTTTCTGCCTTTTTTTTCTTCTTTTTAACAGAATCAGAAAACTTGAGCTTAACTGTGTTATGTTTGGAATAAACTGATACCATCTGTTTTCATTCATTTGGCAAAGCAAAAATAAAAAAATAATGATGCAAAAATATTTTGCTCTCTGGCTTTTGCCTCGCAGCAATCAAACATCCCTCATCAAACAGACAAGGAGAGTGTTGAGTCTCAAAATTGAATAAAGTGCTTTGCTAATATATGCAATGATAAATTGGTGTTTAATCTGTTAAATTCTGCTGGCCTCAAAGCGTGGGACGCTCGCTGCCTCTAAAATGTCATTGGATGATGAATGTAGCAGTTTAAGTTCACACAGAAACGCTGAACTCTCACGTCTCTCCCACATCGTTTTCTCTCCTAGGGATGAGCTGAGGGAACATTTGAAGAACGCGCCGAAGATGATCATGACTCAGAACCAGGAAGTCGAATCCTCTGACTCCTCATCGACATCGTCCTCGTCGTCTTCCTCGTCAGATTCCTCCTCCTCCGACTCATCTAGTGAGTCAGATTCAGACTCGTCAGACTCCTCGAGCAGCTCAGGTATGCCCGATTGAAACCTAAAGATTTACTTTATGAAATTCACAAACAGTTTGTTGTTATCAGTTTGTTATTCTAGCTCACAGCAGCGCTGCAGTAGTTATAAGGTTTTCTAAAATAACACAGGCTATGAGTGTCTCCTCCTCTGTCTGTATTATTAAACACATACTTGTGTTCAGTTGAATGTCTGAATTTTTACAGTTTTTCAGTGAAGTGAGCTGCTGCTTCAGAAAAGATAACAAGCAAAAAAAAAAATTCCCCTCTACTTTTTGTCCTCCAGACTCGGACACCAAACACAGGAAGAAGAAGAGGAGGAAAGGACAGAGTGAAGAGGAGAGGAAGAAAACAAGAGAGAAAGACAAGAAGAAGAAATCTTCAGACAAAAAGCGAGCTGGACGCAAAGAAGACAAAGATGAAGACGGCAACAGCGAGAAGCGGGCGAAGAAAGACGAGAGGGTGCGCGCACGCGACCCGGAGGTGCGTGAACGCGAGAGCGCCCGGTGGAGCAGACGAGATGACAGATCGGAGGAGGACGAGGAGGAGACGGCGGTGGAGGAGAGGAGACGAAAAACGGACAGGCAAAGAGATGACGGACGGGAGAGAGACAGAGGGAGGGAGAGAGAGAGGGAGCGAGTGAGGGAGAGAGAGAATGAGGCAGAGAGAGAGAGGGAGCGGGAGCGTGAGAAGCAGCGGGAGAGAGAAAGAGAGAGGGATAGGGAGAGGGATAAAGAGAGGAATAAAGAGAACAGAGACAGGAACAGAGAGAGAGATGAGAGGAGGAGGAGATAAGTCTTCATCCTCAGGCCAGCAGTGATGGACTAATGACTTTAAGTCTGCATCTTTTCCCTCTGTGACTCCTCTGTGACCCCTCTGTACCTCAGCGCGTCACTGTGGTGCTGTGGCTCTGACCCCATTCTCCATTCTGTCTGTTTATTATTGATTTTTTTGTTTGTTTTTAATGAAATACTTAATGAAAAAAAAGCCCATTAAAGTTGCATTAGATGTTTGTTTTTAAAAAAAAAAAAATGTGTTCCTGTTTGAATTCTTTTGACCAATCACTCAACACTTCTACACTTTTACTGTCCACATTTTATTCGCTGTCAAAGCACAAAAGACCAAAGTATGTTTTCTCTGTGCTGCCGTGCACATTTGCAGGTTAATATCATACCGCCATATGAGCACAACAGGATCGATGAAGCATTTATACACGTTATGTTCTAACGATCGGGGCAAACCAAACCTCACTGACACTGAGGTTTTTTTATTTTACTTTATTTCACTCTTGTTTTTTTGTTTTTAGCTGACATGTAACCTGTCATTTAAAAAAATGCAATAGAACCAAATGTTTTTTAAGAGCTTGAGCAGTATTTTTGTTTACATTAAACATTTTCCTCTGGTTTTGTCAGCTCACAACATGCTGATGTTTGCACTTCAGTTTCTGAACTTTCCTGTCATTCCAGACTGCTTTCTCCTCCCTGTACCCATCCACAATATCACAATCTCAGAAAGAAATAGTTTTAGTAAAAGAACTGGAAAGATCCTTTTCTAATCCTACCTGTGATGACTGGGTCACTTTTTCCAGATATCTAAGATCAGCTCACTTCACATCCAATAGTCATATTGCAAAATTTGCAGCGTCAGTCTCCGGGGTAAAATGTCTTAAGAGCTATTTGACAGTTTGACATCCAGGCTGTAGACATTGTGTTTTTCTAATGATAGATCTCAACTCAGGGCTTAATGGTATTATGCTTCCTGTGTCTAAGTTTGATAATCCATTAAGTTTGCCCCTCTGCTGTGATAACACCAAAATATGCTCTAAGCGCTAAATATTTGCTAAATGTCAAATGTAAGTAAGGCTAGCGAGATCAACAAAATAAATAGTGTTGGTGACATCAGCATTGGGATGTTTATCCAGTATCAGCTGAACCTTGCATGGTGGTACTTTGTGTCTCTGTCTGCTGGGGAGACGGGTAAAGTATGCTGCATGTCATCAGCACTGCTGTGTGTTTTCACCAAGATTAGGTAGAGCAAGGGCAAAAGATCTAATTGTAAGTTTCTTTAAAGGTCTGGCCTCCGTGCTATGTGGAGTCTTAATTGTGGTGGAATTTGAAATTGTCTACAGTGTAATTCTTTTCATTCAGAAAGTCTTCACTGCACTGATAGACGCGCAGAAATGCAATTTATAATTGCATTTTACCCTCCTAGTTTAAAGTTGGGTTCCTTCTTTAAAAAATTATTGTAATATTTCTGTTGTCACAGTTACCCGCTGTAGATAAAACATGCACATATCTCCCATGTCTGAAAAGTGAAGCCAGTGTAAAAGTGCCTTAAACCTACAGTCTTCTAACAGCCAGCAGGGGGCGACTGGTCTGATTGCAAAAGATGTCTGAGTGAACAGGAAAGCTATGAGAAACGATGACCCTTCTTTTCACCAGTAAACATCTTCCCAATGAGTTTATGCTAAGAATCACTAGGTTTCTAGCTTTATTTGACATCCCACGAGGTTCATTTTACAAATTATGAGAAGAGAGTAAAACTAAAACAGACAATTCAGCTCTGATACTATTGGATCTTTTTGCTGCCTTTGATTGATTCTCTTCATTCAGTCTTTCACTTCCTTCTGCTAATTTTGTGTCTTATTTTATATTGAAAAGCACAATATAAATAAACTCGACATTTCCTTTAAAGCAGCATATAATTCAGGGTGTTTCTATCTTGTGTCACAGCCACAATGCTCAACCGAGACGCAAAGGTAAAAAGAATGCTTTGGACAGAGGCTGGCAAACCCTCTCTTTTTCCTAGCTTAACTAAGCTAACTCTCTCCTTTTATTGAGCAGATATGATGATACAAATGATAATGCGTAAAGAAGCAACATTTCTGACTGATACTTTGTGAGAAGATCAGGAAGTTCACACCAAACTGGAATCTAATTGTTCTGAAATGTCTGTGTGATTTTTTTGTATTTAGTGCTGGTTTGACAGGAGTGTCTCCTGGTTGTTGGTGCTGTCTACCTAACACACACACACACAGTTTGGTATCCTTGCACAACCTTGACAAGATGCTCAAGGTGAGAGGTAGAGAGATGTGAGTTTGTGTGCCTAAGTGGGTCATTGCAGTGCTGGGTTGCGATTGGCTGGATGTCCTTAAGAGTAAAGGGACTGGATTGGTTTGCTGCCACAGCAAATAGAAGAGAACAGATCCACTGGGACTGGAGAGCTGAAAGGAATTCTGGGAAAGCACAGCGAGACCCTTTGCTGAAAAGAGAGAGAGAGGAAGGTGTGTCCTGCTGATCCTGTGAGAGCACTCCTTTTTTCTCTCCATCTTTACAATATGGTTATTTATACCAAACTTTCATGGCTTCAAAGTAAATCGAGCTGAATTATTTATATGCAGGAGCATTTGAGTTTGCCACAACACGGCAACACAATAGTTCGTGAAGCATCTGCTGAAAAGAAATCATTTCAAGTCTGCAGCAGCTGAGTTTTTGCACATATTATCCATTTGTAAAAGTTAGTTTTGACTGGTTAGCATTCGCTTATTTACTCATCCAGCAGTTAACAGTCAAGGATGAAAGTCACTCATTAGAAGTCAAGTTTTTGTGTCCTGGTGAATTTAAAGTATAAAGCGACAGGCAGCAGGATGAATGGATGATTTTTGTGAATGTGTGAATGTGAATAAGAGCAGACAGAGAGCGATTGACTTCAGATGCATGAGGATGGACCCAAACTGGACGGTTTTGAAGCCGTGGTGGAGAGAAGGAAACTGCACCACATATTGGACACATAATCACACATCTAGTATTATTTTAAAAAAAAAATTTTTTTTAATTAATATCTATCAGCCAGTTGAGGTGGTCTGGGAATTTGGTTAACCCTGAACCATGAAATAATTGCCAGAAATTTGACTTTTTTTTTGAAAATGGAGTGTTTAGTGAACCTTCGAATAAAAAGACAAAACAAATAAAATATTATTTTGCATATATATGTTTTAGTATTTAAGCAGATAATAAGCACACAATACAAATTAACATATAAATAATATAGTAAAATACATAATATATATATGTGAAAAAGATATAACAATAAAATACATAGAATAGGATGCATAGCATATACAGTAAAGTACCTAAGTGAATAAATTAGGGCAATAAACGGATTGATGAACAAAGTAAGTAAAACTTAAAGGTATGTAAACAAAATGGAATCGTTCTGATAAAATACATTTAAAAGATTTAAGGAGACAAACTGCCGAAAAAATGCAAATTTTAAAATCTACATACAATGTAACTACATTAAAAAGTAAACAATATCTGTAAAGGTGTCTTCCTGTTAAAAGGGAGTTTTTCCATCCCACTGTCACCAAGAGGGGGACAGTGGGATGGACTTTACCCTATAAAACAAAGTGCATTGAGGCACTTTGTTTTGGTGCTATAGAAATACAACTGAGCTGAACTGAATCTTGAATTAAAGCCTAAACAAAAGCTAGGCCAAAGAGGGATTCATTTTCAGTGGCCCTGAGCAGATTTTCTCCAGTTTTACCTCAAGTCCTCCTGCAGACTGCAGGTCAGAGCATGAAAGCTAAAAGCTGCCCCCTTAAATGTTTCTATCTTGCACTTTGGAGCTACTTGTGCTCGAGGACCCGAGGGACCATTCTGGTTCATGCACTCTGAGTATATGAGACATACAGCTGACTAAGACCATTCAGTGTTTTAACAACAAGTAAAGTTTACTCAAAATCAATATGAAAACTGACAGGAAAAAGATGTAAGGACGGGTGTAATGCACTCTTTCTCTGTCTGGTCAGCAAAATACTGATGGTCAGTTGAATTATAGCAATTTTTCTTGAGTGACCAACTGACAGATTACAGTATAGGACCAAGCTTGATGTAAATACTTTGTGTTTCCAGTCTTGCCTTGACAGCCTGCACCACAGCAAACACCACACTTAGATCTCTTGTTTGGTGGCCCAGGGTAAGGATAAGGACGTATTGCAATTACTAAATTTCCACTGTTTTCACTGTAGATTTCCTTATATGGACATCTACTCTACAGCTTACAAGCACTGCATGCTGCTTCTCTGCATCCTTCCAGAAGTTGGTCAATCAGGAAGACGTGGGCTTCTTTGGGATTGGCTTAAAAAACAGCTGACTTCAGACAGGATAAAGCAGAGGGTCTGTATGAAGGACACGTTTAGGACAGATAATAACTCAAAAAAAGAAAAAAACTAAATCATGCAAAGCTGCTCAACTGGGATCCCCCCCCCCCCCCCAAAAAAAAAAGAAAAAAAAAAAAAAACACAAAAGAACC
>VUQR01031139.1:22499-56276 GCA_015108515.1 Hemichromis elongatus
TGGAGTTCAACTCCTTTTTTTTTTTTTTTGCCAACAACAAAAGCTGAAAACAAATCAAGGACAAGCTGCACTTCACGCGCACTCACTCGCAAGGGCGCACGCGCAGGCAGGTAAAGACCCGTCCTGTTTAAAGTCCATCCACGTGTATTTTATTTAGTTTTTCATCGGGTGTATTTAAGCTTCTCCCTTTTGCTCTCTGTCGCCGTTAGTGTGGGGGGTTATGCGTTTATGTGTGCGTGTGTGTGTGGAAGCGCATGCGCAGCACTACCTCTCTGGTCAGTGCAGCGCAGAGCGCGCGGCTCTCCGCTGCTCCCACAGAGTTGATCAGTGTCCGGATACCTGATGGATGAATGGGATGGACGATCGATGACCGATCAGTTAAACCTCGCGTGGGCACTAAAAGCGGAGACTCGGATCGGTTTCATATTGATTATCAGTGAATGGTAGGCAGCTGACAGCGCGAGCAGAGTTGTGCGCTTCAAACCAAGCAGGACTCTACTTTCTTTATCCATCCATCCTCGTCCTCCGGTAAGTCACCTTCCACCTGCTTCTTTCTCTCCTCCCATTCATTCACCTGCTCACGTGTCTTTGTATTCTCTTCTTTCCTTTGATAAACGAAGCTTATAAAAAACCACGCAGCAGCACGAGCGTTAAATGTAATAGTTTCCCCGTTTACATATATCTCATTTAAATTTTTGTCCAGTGTCTCTAATACTGCCCCAAATGATTAGACTGAGCATACATTCATTTACTCTACACAATGTAGGGCACTAAAAGTATCACATTAAATATGTTATAAATGCAGCCGCATGACCCCTGGGAGTGTGTGGCAATGCCAGTCTTATTTATATAGCACATTTCATTCAAAGCAAACTCAATATGGTTAGTTAATATGTCACAAATTGATATCACCGACGCATTGATAGTTGCTGAAGTTTCTGTCTTTGAGTTGTATTGTAAATATGCTGGAGGATGGAGAGAAACGCATCTCTTTCAATCACCCAGAGTCGTCAGGTGACACCTTCACTTGCGGTATTCTACAGTCATACCTTTAAATTATTCTGTCTAATTGAGAAAAAAGCCACAAGTAGTCATATTTGGTGTCTTGATCAATCAATCAATCAATCAATCAATCAATCAATCAATCAATCAGACTGTTTTTGCATTTTTGCAGAAGTTATTAAATGAACATAAATTGCAGAAGATATTAAATTAAATAACAATAACTCACATTTGCTTCCCGGTGCAATGTACTTGAATAAAATACCTACCAATGGTGCACAACCTATACAATAAAAGGCCAATAAAGGGACTGCGGCAGTAAGCAAAACTATAATGATTTGAACTCTCATGAAGTAAAAGTATAAAGTAAAATTTAAATAGGCGGGTACTTCAGAATTATACAGAGGTGTACACTTACTCACCAGACGCTTTCAGCACAGATTCAACAAGGTGCTGGAAACGTTCCTCAGACATTTTTATCTATATCGACGAGACAACATCACACATTTGCTGCAGATTTATCAGCTGCCCATCTATCATGAAATATTGTTCCAGTACATCCCAAAGGTGCCAGACTGAGATGTGGTGACTGTGGAGGTTTTTTGAGTTTTAATTAATAGTCATGTCATAAAAATCAGTTTGAGATGATTTGAGCTTGGTGACATGCACATTATGCTTCAGGGGCTCAAAGTTTACCATTACACCACCAGCACCCTGAACCGTAGATACAAGGCTGAGTGAATCTATGCTTTCATGTTATTTATGGCAAATTATGACCATACCATCCAAATGTCTCAGAACGACATTTTTCAAATGTTCAGTTTTGAGCCTTTGTGAGTTTTAGCCTCAGTTACCTGTTCTTAGTGGACAGGAGTGGCATTCAGGTGTGGTCTTCTGCTGTTGCCCTTCTGTTCCAGGACTCAGTGTGTTGTGCATTTAGAGATGCTCTTCTGCACTTCTTGGTTGTGACAAGTAGTTATTTGAGTAACTGTTGCCTTCCTATCAGTATTACTACAGGTACACGGCATTCTTTAGTAGTAGCAGTATATAGATTCACCAGCAGATTAGAAAATAAATAAATAAAAAATATAAATAGAATAAAGAATAAAGCAGTGGTGACTTTTCAAATTTAGTTTGTACAAAAGAAATAATGAATATCATACACTGGTTTGGGGCAGTGACGGTGAGGAAAGGACCCAAGCATAGGGCGTTGTGGCAGAAGTAAAGACGACAAACAAAACTGTAACGGTCCATTAAAGAGAGAGAGAGAAAAAAAGAAACAAGACACATGAAAAAACAAACTTTTGAAGGCCGATTAACTAACAATGAATCATGATGATAGGGGATCATAGGAAAGCACACAAGGAAGGCTCATTAACAAACTAACACAAGTAATGAATAAGAACTCAAGGAAAGCCCAGAGACCGCACAGCAGCAAGGCAAGACGAGGAAAATCAGCTGGATTCATTTATGAAATTTTAAGCATTTTAAAAACTGCAGTTACTATAAATGCTGTTACATATTATTTTTAATTCAGGACTAAAGGAGAGAAAGAATAGAGCATATTCATGCTTGTTACTAACACAATACACACAGACACACATACAGAGTCCAAATTGTCCAGCGTTGTCCTGTCTCACTCTTGCTTTGTCATAGAGATGTTAATTTTCACACAGATGACCGCGTGATGTAAGTGTGTGTGTGTGTGTGTGTGTGAGTGTGTGTGGTGTCTGTGTTAGCATGGTGAGCCCTGGAGTTTTAAGGACTCAGTGTATGTTTGCGGTTATAGGAATGTTGTAGAGTTAATTACTCTAATATTGATTCCCTGATCAGCTGGACTGTTGTGCTCTCTGCAGCTCTGACAGAAACAGACTTGGAAACTGAATTTGCTCTGAGATGTCTAATCCTTTCCTTTCCTTTCCTTTCCTTTCCTTTCCTTTCCTTTCCTTTCCTTTCCTTGTGCCTTTCTGCCCATTGTTCAGCAGTGTTAAGTAAGCAGAGCATCCATCCATATATTGTTTTCCTTCCTTCGTTCCCTGCTCTGTGACTGCTATTCTTTGTTTTCTGTTTTGACCTTCAATGTCTCTCCGTCCTCTCTGTGTCTAATTAACACCAATCAAATTAACTAAAGTAGAAGTCTTCTTTTAAAGACATAAAGGGGGTGCTGACAGTCAAAGGCGGAGCATGAAAACATTCACAGTGAGCAGAAGGAAACCCCCAAGCAAAAGAGAACCAGAAACTGTATATATCTGAGTAGAGTATATGTAGGTTTTCTGAGTATATGAAGGTTAACAGTTTGAACGAGGCAGTAAGTACTGTTGGTAGAACGAAGCACAGGTTATTACCCTGTTGTTGTGTGTTGGACCATTTTACTTTAGCAAATGTCTGTTAGATATATAAACTTCCGGACATTTCAGCAGAGTGCATTCTATGTAAGCATTTGTGTTAAATTGCATGCTGGTGCATGCTGGTGGTTAGCGCTATCACTTGACAACGAGAAGTAGATTTCTCTAGGTACTCCAGCTTTCTCCCAGAAAGCTAATTGCTAAAGCAATTAGCCCAACACGACTGTGGGTTGGGTTGGGCTAACTGGTGATTTTAAATTGGCTTCAGTGTGGTTGTGGGAGTGTGTGATTTTTTGTCTCTCTGGGCTGGCCCCAGCAACCTGTCTAGCCTGGGTGGACTTATTCAACTTGTGGTTGCAGTGAATAACGGGTCAAGAAAATAGATGGATAAAACCCCCCCCAAAAAACCTCCCCAACAACACAAGTTAATCCACTTGTGACTGAAGTCATTGCAGGTCAGGATTTGTGTGATTAGTCAAGTAAATGATTACTATCACTGTTAACTGGCACCAGGAATACTAGCAGAAATGTAACCACGTTCAGTACATAATGCTGATGTCAGCATGACTGCTGATATTTTCAAACCTTTAATCAACTTGTTTGCTATATTTTTAAAAGTTTAAAGTTTAATTAGCTAAAAAAAAACTAGTTGCTATAAATATCTTAAATTGCAGCATCTACAGTCATGTGAAATGGAACATTTTCCCAATACTCTGGGCAGTCCTGTGAAAAACTAAGAACATACTTACTGATGCGCTTAAAAGGGTATTTACCTTGAAAGGGTAAATAGCAGTCAGATAGTTTCCAGTCCTACCAGAAGTGATGTCCTAGCAAATTCCCACCAAGTAAAGACTGTACAATGCTCAGAGAAATGGCAAAAAACCCAAGAGTTAGCATGTTGCCAGAAGGGTTGCCAAAGGAAAACCTCTTCTCTCTAAAATGAACATGGTAATAGGGGTCAGGTTTGTAAAGTTGCATCTAAACAAACCACAAGAGATCTAAAACAATCTCCCTCAGACAGACAACAACAAAGTGGAGATGGGGCACCTTGCAGCCATCGCGTCGAGTCGACCATGAACTCCTCTATATACCAAAGAGTCAAATGTGTGGCCATGTGTCCGACAGCTAAAGCTTGACCAAAACTGGGTCATGCATGAGAACCAAGATTCCTGGCATGGCCCAAATCCACAACATAATGGCTGAAAAAGAAAAGAATCAAGTTCAAGTTATTGTTGCTAATGGTGTTGAACGAGCTACTGAGTCATACAGTTCTTTACAGGATTGTTTAAAGTCAATTTCCAAAGTTAATGAGATGACAGTTCTGTCTGATAGGCAACAATGAGAGCTGTTTCTGTGGCTGACATTACCGTGCAGTATACTGAGTTAATAGATACGATGTTCAGGTGGTGGTGGACAGTCAAACTGGCAAAATGTTCACAGAGCCTCGTCGATGTTTGCTGTCTGACCTTTATCCTTGGAACTAAACTCAAGACACTCTCAAACAGATGAAGAGGCATCTGTTTAAAAATGTAGACAGTATTAAGCCGCTGAAGGGTCATCAGGATGCACAGTTAACTATCAGACTGCCTAGATTGTTAGTCTTTTGTCCAGTTGTACAGTAAATGTAGATTTAGATGTAGATCCTACTGTAAGACACACACTTCTCCTCCACACAAATCAATTTTACCTATTTATAGAGCATGACTACATTACTAAACACTGCGTTTGTGTGTCCGTCTGCCAGGACTCCAGCAGTGGGCAGATTGAGAAGCAGCATGTTGTTACGTCAGGACAGATTAGTTTAGCAACCTGCAGAGTGCACACACACATACACGCGCGCACATAGTGATGTAAGCACAAACTGTTCTTTCTGTACAAAATCTATTGTAGTTTTATTCTGTGTGCGTGCATGTATGTGTGTGTGTGTGTGTTGATTGGCAGCAGACAGGTGTAATGTCCTCACTGTAACAACTTTATCTTTGTTCTGTTAGAGCAGAGATTTGACATCAATATTTAATTAAGATCACATTACGTGTGGATTAATAATTTAATATGAGGTGGGGATATAACTGTTGCTGAGAATGTCAGTATCCCCCTCTATATCATATTAAATAGAAGCCTGCAGCCCGCCAGCTTAGCTTAACATATAAAAACAGCTGGCTTAACATCCCAAATCCACTAACCAATATATAAAAGCTTTTGAACATGTAATTCTGTCTTTATTCTATACAACAGCAAAAACAACATGACATAATGTCACGTGTCCCAGGGTAGGTCTGTGGTGGAAATAGAGACTCCAGTGTTTATGACAAGCTAAGCTAACCATTTTGCAACCATAGACAGTATAAATGCTACATGGCCACCCAGTGATTTGTGAAATCCAAATATTAAGCCTCAACTCTAAATATTTAAATATAATATAAAAGTGTTTTACATAGGAGATATATAAAGAAGAAGTAGCTACAATGAAGCTTGTTTGTAAGGTCCCATTTCAAAGCCTCAAGCTTATTTTTTTTACCGTTGCCATCTTGATGTTTTGAAACCACATTTGATGAGAAAGGAACAGGCACTAGTGTGAAACCACAGCATACCATAAATAACCCTACTTCCTGAAAATGGTATGACCAAAACGTACAAAATGGAATTAAAAGTTTTATTCTGTATAATAAAACTGGTCATTTGTCACAAGGGGTCACTACAGAGTATAACTTTGTGTGTTTGATTTAATTTGATGCCAAATGTCCTTCCTGATGCAATTGTGTAGGGGACTTTAATCCTTTTTTTTTTAATATGACCTAAAATGAGCCAATAAACTCAGCAGAAAGTGTTTTATAGAGATCATTTGGAGGGCTGTTCCTCCACTGTCTTCTACAGAACTATAAGTCTTCTTTGCAACCACAGTTATTGCCCCCATGATTATTAAAAACATTACAGGTTTAATGCACATCCGCATTAAATCTTGTCTTTAATATCCAGAAGTTACATCCATCTTTTATAGGTATATGATGTTTCGCTGTCTCCATCTTTGTCCTTTGAAACTGGATGTGAGGACTAGAGGCTGAGAGATGAGCATACCGCAGATAATCTTACTTTTTGACTCTAATGAGCTTTGTTACAAAACATGGCATCCATCCCACTTTAGAAGCAAGTCTTCTTTCTAGAAATTTGGCCAAATATATTAAACACCCCAAAATATCAGTATCCAGAGTCGGAACCAGGAAGCAGAATTGCAGGCTCACATGTCTCTCTGTAGTTTCTGCCTTCTTCCTCCACAAACCTCATTCATATAGACACCATGTCTAGAAAAAAATAAATAAAAAGTAAGTATAAAAAATCACAAAGAAAGAAAAATATAAGATGTTAGTTTAAAGGAATCAACAGCACTTGGTCCTACTTACTGTCAGAAGCATAGGCTGAGAAGGAGGAGTGGCAGCATTCTTTCCTTCTAGCTTATTAATCAACTATAGGCGCAAACACAGTTCTGATTAATTTAAAAGCCTTTCTGTTGGGCTTATCCACCCCAGTTGCAAAAGTCAAAAAATAATTTTAGCTGTTATTATTTATCCATATAGTATTCAGTTCAGATATGATAATTATAATCTTTCCCTTCACACTTAACTGGTTGTGGCAGATGGCTGCCCTTCCCTAAGCTTGGTTCTGCTGCAGGTATCTTCCTGTTAAAATTTAGTTTTTTCTTACCAGTGTTTTCAAACGCTAGCTTCTTGATTTTTTGGGTTTCTTTCTAATAATATTGAGTCTTTACCGTACAATATAAAGCTCCTTTATGTGAATTGCCACTATATAATACAAGTTAATTGAATTACTTAATTTTAGCCTTAATTGAGAATGATCTGAAATTAGTAATTGAGAGCATAAAGTCATCAAGAAAAATATTTATTGAGGTCACAGAAGAAGGGAACTGAGGGGTGTTTTGCCATAGACTTTGATAGAGCTGGAAGGTTTTTTTTAATCCCATTAGTTGTCCCCTGCTGACCCATTCTTCCATATTGTTGAGTTTTTTGTTTTAGACAGAGGAACTATATCTTGTAGCTAATCTTGTAACAGAGAAACACCAGAGTAGCAAGAGAGGCACTTTCAAAATGTCAGATTATCCCTTTAAATAAATTTAGTTGCATCAGTGCAGTTATAGCATTACTGTTGATACATTTGAAATAAGACTCAGAGTAACTAGTGTTTGGTAGTTTTCATAAGTGAATGTTTCAGATAATGTTGAAGCACATACACATTGTTCGCCTTTACAACAGTGTGAAACAGCCCTACTGTGTTGAACCTTGCATGCGGTGTTCTGTGACTTTAGCAGTGACACAGAGGGTATGTGGAGTAGTTAGCTACATGCTTCCTACAGTGCATAGCACTAACAGCTAGCTACCTCATTACTCCCATTCTGTCTGCTGTGATTTATGGCGTTACCTGTGTATGTGTGTGTGTGCGCTTGCACCTGCTTCCATGTTGTTTCAGGAAGTTTTAATTAAATTTCTGTTATGTGACAAAGAGTAAATGTTGACAGTAATGAAATGTGATTGGGTGATTATTATCAGGAACACAATTGACACATACACAATTGTATATGTGTGTCACTGTGTAAAAAGAACAACAGCGTATGAAGGAAAAGTTGGCTGTATATGTAGGTGTGTGTTTGAAAGAAAAAAGTGTGTGCATGTAAATAGGATGGCAGTGATGAAGTGCTTCCGTGCAACTCGTGTCTCTGAGGTATCACACACGCACTCACGCACACTAAGATTTTGAAGGTCACACTGCACAACACACTCTCTCACGCTGTGTCATCAGTTGAGAGACTGTTGTCAGAAGTTCCACCTGTGAGACAGACACTCAGACCACGTCCACACTAATCCAGCTGGTTCTGAAATTATCATCCATGTTCTGGATTTATGTGCTTCTGAGCACATAAATCCAGAGGAAACACTTCTGATTTTGAAAGCATAATTAGCTGAAACGTTGGTATATCTCAATATGGTATGCAGTGTGTTCTCAAAGGATTTTTTGAAACTGGACAAGTGGAGGACAAATGAACATGTGCAGGCACAAAAACTAGCAGATGAACAGCATTGGTTAGTCGTGTTTAAGCAAAGACCTGACACAGAACCTGATAGATGAATAATGGGTCCTCAATCCATCAGGTGTTCAATGAAGACTCATTGCAAATGGTCTCAATGGAAAGCAGGCTGCGGAAAAGGTTGCGATAGACCAAATTACACAAGAACTGGACTGAAAATCAGTGCCAACAAGTCTTACAGTGCCAACACAAAGTGATAAATCCAAATTTAATATGGTTTATTCTAAATGTCCTTCAAGAAGCCTGGAGAACTATTCCTGTAGACTGTTAAAAGTAATAAAAAGAAAGATTTGCTAAAAGAGTTCAGACTGTATTAAAGAAAAAATGGTCATACCAAATAATATAAAGAAATGAAGGTTAGCCTAAGACTTTTGCACACTGTACATGTTAAAGAAATCTGTGCTCTGCGGTTTATAAACAAGCGATTATAGAGAATGTGTTCAGGAAGCTGTCGTGGTAAAATGATAAATATGTTATTCTGCATTATTATTACTGTCAACAGCTCTTACTAAAAATCCAATGCTTTTGACACTCAAAAGAGTGTTTCACTGTTTCTGCACCTTCCCCAATCGAATCCACCATTCAAACTCTGCTCATGCATTCATCAGCTGACAGGGGAGGAAACAGTGGATTCAAACTTCTTTCCTTTTTGAATTCTGCCTTGGTTATTTTTGTGTGTAGGAATAAAAGTGCAACACTAGTCTGCTGTTATCCACATATTTAAAACAGGTTTGACCTACCTTATTTTACTACTATAAATTTAAAAAATCTGGTAAAACCTCTGGAGCTCTGCTTCCAGTCCAATGTTTCCTTTAGAGAATATACATTTTTCTGAGGAGCCTCAGTAATGACACAGAGCAAATTACTGCATTTGTGGGAAACCATCTTCAGCAGTAGAATAATCCACATTTTATACTGTAGAGACTGTTTAATCCTCTGATACCCAAGACAGAGGGACTCAAGTACTGAGTGAAGCTGTTTGTTCAGTCTAATAAAAGAACATGTCACCCAGTGCAGTAGTGTGGCTGTAGAGGTTTCTGGACGTGGGTTAAGCTCCTTGGCACAAAGAAATGAGTTATACCAAGCTTGATGCACACAGTGCCTGTTATCAGTTCATTTCTGACTATGGTAAAAAAAAAAAAAGAGATTTGTTGCTCCCTTTTGGCCGTTAAAAGTTGCACCTTTAACAAGTAAAATGCACCAAAAACAGAAAGAGTAAAGTTTTTTGGGGGACTTGACTGGTTGTGTGTTGAAACACCTGCCACTCAGTGAGGACGACTGTGTGTGTCAGCAGGAAAACATCAGTAAAGTTAATACCGTCAAACACAAAGTCACAGTGTCCTCAACATAAAGGTGATGGGTGTTCCGTTTATAGAAAAGGTGGCACATTTTCACACTTGACATCCTCTCCTCTGTGATGTCATTCAGTCAGCTCTAAACTTCAACGCGCTGTCTGAAATACCTTTAGAAGAGGAGAAACTTAAACTGTCTGCCAAGGTGTGCGTTTCTGCTTTTGTCTCGTGTTTCTTCCTCCATTAGTTAAGTGGAGCAACTGTTGAATGTTTGATGAGTCAGCATGTTGAGAAAGAAATGATGCCGTAGTCGTGTTCTCCTCTTTCGGGCAAAGTAGATGTTTTTTTTTCTGACCTCAGCTTTGAGTCCTTAGCTGTTGTTACTGTGAATAAAACTGATACACATTTAGCTGGCTGATATCTTAGACATTTCTACTGGTCCCATGACTGAAGATTGGTGGTGTAACCTGTGGAGAGAGGCCCCACTTTGGTGTGAATGTGCAAATTAATATAAATTTACTAGGCTGAATTTGCAAGGAGGCAAAACACCGATTAACAAAATTAAATGACAACCAGACATAGTAGCTTATCTGGCTAGAGAGCCATCACATTTAAATTTAAATTGTTATTCAAGCAAAACAAAGTGTTAAGTTTTCTTATTATTGGTTGGTTGTTCTGCATTACTTCATTCTGTCATGTTTCTTCATGATGAGTGACAATGACAAATAAAGAACGTGTAATCTTAAGCCTGATATCAAAACTTTCAAAATAATTTTGAGAAAACCAAGTTAGTAGTTGAAGAGCTGAAGTGGTGAACAGTTCATCCAGCTCTTAAGCCAGCATCTACAAGCCGAATAACCGGAGATACTAATACACTCTTTCTCTGCTTTCTCTCTAAATTTAATTTTAATTTAAGACTTACTGACGGGAGGAAGCTCACAAATTCACAAAAAAAGCACCACCGCAAACAGTCAGACAGACGACTCTTCCCCTCTCTAACAGCTGAAGTAGTTAACGTTCATAATGCTAAACAACACCTTTAGAGGAACTAAAGAGTTTATTAACAACACTGACACATTAAGCAGTTATAAATGTTAACCTGGCCTGCACACACATTATCGTTAGCCGTTTGACTATTAGCAACTTCCCAATAGCCACATTAGACTAATGATAGTTAATGCTAACATCACATTAGTCTGTTAGCATTAACTAGCTAGCAGACTTTGGTTAGATAAAGGGGATGATTATTGCAGACTGAAGGGGTCTTAGATAAAATATTGAGCCATGACACATTGAGAACTGGGCAGAGAGTCCAGAGTGTGGAGGACTAATAATTGATGTATACTACCATCAGTGCTATATAATTTGTGCATGCAACCATCAGTGGTATGTAACTGGTGTATACTACCATCAGTGGTATATAATTGGTGTATGCTACCATCAGTGATATATAATTAGTGTACACTACTATCATTGGACAGCCATGATACTCTGACATGCTCACACACACTCACAGAGAGGTCAGAGGAGGAACAGCAGGAGGGATTCGAGTCAGACGACTGTCAGTAGATGCTCAGAAGAGTGCAAGTCGTAATCTCTATTATTAGACTACAGATTATACTAAATGAGCTACAACTGCAGACATGCACACACACACACATACACACACTTATCTTTGGATTATAATCCCAGTCCCACAATCTCCGTCTGACTCAACCAATCATGTCCCACCAAATCCTGCACAGCCTGCTGGGTAACCTACATTCAATAGTGTGTTTATCTATGTGCATGTCTGCATGGGTGTTTGTGTGTGTGTTTGTGTGTTATTGTCGATGGTAATCCCCAACAGTCTGTAATAGAGGAACATCTGGTTTATCTCATTGACCCTGAAGTTTCCTTTTTTTGGGAGGTGAAAAACAGACTAAGGAAAAAATAACATTTACAGATACTTTTACAAAAAAATTTAATTACTGTAATGTTTATAATTAATGTACATGTCAGTAAAGAGACAACTAAATCAGCATCATATCCTAAAATTAGCTTTGTGGGGAGTTTTTGAGACAGAAAAACGACAACAAGGAAAGAACACCATTGAGAGAAACTAGTCTATGATGGTGCTGTTTTACTTTTTTGCGTCTGTCCTGCTTTGCAACATAAAACATTTCATTCCAGCTGACTAACGTTCATAAATATGTTGATGGGTCTAATGATTTCACAGTATATTTCTTCCTCTAGGTGTGCCTGTGGCTGGTGGG
This sequence comes from Hemichromis elongatus, assembly GCA_015108515.1. NCBI lineage: Eukaryota > Metazoa > Chordata > Actinopteri > Cichliformes > Cichlidae > Hemichromis > Hemichromis elongatus. Next base: position 34,489 of record VUQR01031139.1, read on the forward strand.
GACAGGAAGGCGGTTCATTAGTGTCGGGGCCCCTGGGGTCACGGGTGCCTTTGTTAGCAGTAGCAGTCAGTGCTAGCAGTGCAGTCCTGGATTTTATTGTGGAACTGAGGTTCACCTTGAGCAGTTAGTGTCAGGTCCTGATGGAGCAGAGCAGCTATTTAAAGACAGAGTTGAAGTCACAATGTCCTGAAGTGAAGGTTGGACATATAAAACAATCTTGCTGCGCCTCCTGTTAAATATGTGCGGGTTTAATCTGTACAATATCATCTCAGTCATAAACATTAGAGGATTAAAATTCATACAAACACAATCTGAATCTAAGCATGATTCAAATTATATCCCTGAGTCCATTAAATTGTATCAGTTCACAATGGGAGAAACAGTTAATAAATCAATAATAACTAAGAAATAATCAGATTAATTAAGGCAATTATCATAATGACCTTTTAATGTAGTTTCCTTTACTAATCTGAAAAGGGGATGCCCTAAAAAAGATGAATAGCTGTGACCAACACATGCATAGGTTATGTTTTACTTAACCACCTTTCAGCTTGTTGTCATTCACCCTTTCACACACACACACTCTTACATCAGTGACAGTGGTCCTGCAGTGCAAACTGACCCTCAGTCGACCTTTTTTTTGGTCTTGGCAAGTAGTTCAGAGTGTTTGCAAACTAGTCAGCATCCTTCATGCAAAGTACTGGCGACCGTGGCAACCTGCTAGTGACCGAAGCAGCACTTTATACGTCTTTGCTACCACTAAATCAGCCGTTACAGGCCTGTGTGACTCAGGCCCTAGTTTCAGTGGCTGTCACATCACGATTGCTGGTGTTTTAATGTTAAAAACTTTTTTTTTAAATACATTTTTTTGTGTGTGTGTTGGTTTCTATGTGGTTGGGTTATATCTGAATCTCCATCAAAAATAATGACTCAAAAATGTGTCTGTGATTTTCACATCTGAAGATGTCTGCATGTTGTTTATTTGATCTCTGTTGACGCCCACATGCAAAATCTGACGCCGTGCGCATCGACTGTGCTCGAGATTCAAAAGCAAACCGGACACTACTGTAGTTTTGTGCGCCTTATGCACTTCATGGTGTTTAGATTAGTCCAGCAGTTTGCGTCATCCTGTCTATTTATTAATATGCTTATCCACTGGAAAAAATGAACTTTTGTGGTAAAAAAAAAAAAAAAAAGTTTGAGCCTGTTGACTAAATGGAGGAAAATAGCAATTGCATAAATAGTTTTAAAAATGTGTGTTTATTACTCTAAAGCTGCTGAGAGGCAAACAGTATCTACCCTTTTGACAAAGTGAATAAGGAAGATTTTATCTTTTTTTAATGTAGGAGAGAAAGGTTTTAGAGACAACACAGACAGAAAATTGAGGATTTGGGCAGAGGACAGAGTGGCTGTAGGCAATCATTCATGTGTGTGCTTGTATCACTCATGAAGTGAGGACCTAAATCTGTTTGCACAGTCACACTGTGGGCAGAAAACAAATCTACATAAGGTAAATCATTACATGTTGTCATAGGGGAAGACTTAAGTTAAGGATTAGGGAAAGTCTACAGGAAATGAATGTCAGTCTGTGCGACGTCCTCTAATGTGATGGAAAAACAAAACTGTTCGCGTCAGTGGACCGACCACAGTGACATCACCGGTGGTGTTTTTGCAGCACAGCGTTTCTTTGACAACCACAAAACAGTCACACAAAAGTCTGCACTGTCTGCAAACGTGTCATTCCACCTGTTGGAGCTTTCCATTGGACTGCCTTGACTCCTTAATTCCCTTGTTTGTGTCTCTTTCTCAGCAATCTAAGGATGGAAGAACTTCATTTTCCTAATGAGTGATGGGGTTTTTATTTTGGGCAACAACTTAACTTTCCTATAATGACGTGTAACAAAAAAACAGCAGCCTTTTTATTTATAATCTAATCTAATGTGATTTCTGCTTCTTCTCTAATGTGACATTATATTACAAGTCTGTTGTGGCCTCAAGAAAAACGATTCTGAGAAATATATATATATATATATATATATATATATATATATATATATGTATATGTATATATATGGATATGTATGTATGTATGTTCATAGAGGGATTTTATAATAATTCTTAACAGACCTTAAATAATAAGCTGAGCTAAGCAAAGCAGAATATGTTAAAGTACGAGGCTACAGTGCAAAAACAGTCTGTGATTAAACTCAGGTAAGCATCACTTATAAAACATTTTCCAGTGGATGCTTAAGGACAGTTGATGAGACATGTAGCTCCAGGAGCAGGAGTTTCTATGCACTTTTTTGCGGGGCGTATGGATTTGAAGCTTTAGTTTTAACTTGCTTCAGTTGAGTTCTTTTGCAGTCAAGCAATAATATTAAAGCTTCCCAATGTTTTTACATCTCACTCTTCATCTCCTTCGAGATGCTCACAAGATTAATATCCAGAGTGATGTTAAACCTCACCCAATTCGTTGTTATCATCTCTGTAGACATGAGGAAGCATGAGAGTATTAATCACCTCGTGTGTCCTCACAGTGCGTTCAGGTTTCGGCCCCCTGCATCTCTTCAGATTCACTTTAGCCTGAACGCGAATGTGATCTAATCCCACTGGTAGTGCTGTAGTGCTTAAGGCATAATGCTGACATAAGTCACTTCTGCACAGCATGTAGCATTAATACACTTCTTGTGTTAACCTTAAAACAAGACTTTTAGGCAAGTGTTCAGCTGGACTTTGGCATTTTACTCAAAATTATTGCTTTATGTTTATGAAGGCCAAGACTCATTTTTGAAAGCATGTGACTATCTTTGTGCATGAAAGGATTATACAGTGTGTAATAAAAACAGAAACAATGCATGTTCAGAACAGAAGGATACTAAGAAATGCAACAAAATAAGCGGATACAATGAAAACACAGTGAGTCTCAGTGAGTTAAGCATGTAAAAAAAAAAAGTCAGTACGTGAAAAAGCTAATATTATCAGTGGATTGTTATTTGCATTAGTATTTAATTGAGCAGTTGTTTTCACATCCTTCTGTTAATATTATAGTGTCATGTCTTCCTCGTGAACGATGAGGCTTAAAATCTGTTTGTTTCATATATTTTTGGATGATATAGAAACTTTGCCTGTTTAATCCCGTCAGAAGCTAACATGACATTATAATGTTTTTATTTATATTGTAATACTGTTACAGAACTGATTAGTGATGATTCTTTCTGTCAGATTGTTCTTTAGTGCATTACGGTGTTTTATTATTATGTTTGGTTGATTAGGTTAGGAACAACTGTCGTGGTTTGAAACATGAATGAACTGAACTTTTAAACCTTTAAAAATAGATTTAAAACAAAACAGATGTAGTAGAACCAGTGAGATGATCTTTTGTATTTTACGTGTTTCCAACTGGAATCATTAAATACTTAAACTTTGTTATAGTGGTTTTGTGAGTGGTCCCTAACTGTGTTACAGCTTCGAACAAAAAAATTTGCTCTGAATTCAGCCTTTCTGGTAGCTCTTCCCCACATTAACCTCCACAAAGGCATTCTTTAGCTTGTGGTTTCAGGTCAGAGCTATTCCACTTTTGGTTTTGAGGTTAGACATGAATTAGTTTGCTGAGACTTGACCTTGTACATTCTGCTGGAGGGAAGGCGCAGTCTTCAAGAAAGCTCTCTGTGTGCAAATGAAACAAAGAAAGAAAGATTAAGCAGATATTAAAAATGGAAAATGTTTGGTTAAAAAATAGCAAGGGAAAGATTTTTTTTCTTCTGATTTGACCTCTTTTTAAAGATGGCTGTGAAAATATGTGTAATGCATCATTGTGCATCGCCTCAGAAACTGCAATGAGGCAACAGTTTGTCAGTGACATTTTTCAAGACCTTACTGCAAAAGAAGATGCAGCCTGCACACAATTACCCATGTGATTAAGAATGTGTTTTACTTTGAAACAATGTGACACTGTTTTGCAGTGAGAATATACAATTTATATATTCACAAATGCACAATTTGTAATGAGTTTGTTCTGATGTTGGATCTCAGATTAATTCAGGGACAAACATCACACTGTATCTAGTACTTTGTTTCAACATCTCTGCCGCTGGCGTCCGCTTCGTATACTGTGTGTGTCTTTGACCACTGTTATTACCAGTTCCAAGCCTGGGGGTGAGAGACAGCCACTCTCCAATCTCTCTCTGTCTTTTCAGATCTCCATTAGTTTCTTTTCCCTGTCGTCTCCTGAGGTTACGCTGTGTGCGTGCACGCACGTGTGTCTATGCGGTGTCTCTTTCAGGGAACAGTGACATACATTGGTGCCCCTCGCCTCTTTATCTTTAACCCCAGCAGGATTCAGAGCTTTTCACTACTCAGACGAGCTCCTCATTTGTCCACTTGCAGAAATAAAAACACTGTGGGAGCAAGACAAGATTAGATTATATAAGATTTAACGGGGGGAGACCTTGTATCTTCGGTTATGTTGTCATATAAGCTGTAAAGCATCTCTGGTTTGAAAAAAAAAACAAAAAAAACCCCTTCAGACCAGAATAGTGGTTCATGAAAGATTTCGTACACCACTGAACAATAACACACGCCTGGTGGTTCCTGAAAAGTTGACATACATTTCGTACATAAATGGTTTTTAACTAACAATAGTCAGTTAACATTAATAGTAGTACACATGTTGAGTGAAACTGGCAGTGGCTTGAGCAGGACCTGGGCATTGTATGGCCTCCGGGCCACATCCGGCCCTTTGCTTACCCCTGACTGGCCCACATGACGAAATTCAAATGTAAAATAGACCGCATGCAGTTTTCTCATTTCAAACTCCAAACACTCCTTCATAACCTCCATCAGAGAATGAATTAGTATTTTTTTGCAATTTTGTAGGACATTATTTTGATGGTGACTACTTTTAAAGTTGTTTTTAAGTACTTACATGCAAATAATGGGAGCTTCACTGTAAATGCATTGAAATGGATGTTTGTGAGAGATGTGAGTTTGCTAGACCTAAAAAATATCAGCTCACCTAAAAAAAAAAAAGGCTGAATTTTTAACAAGACGTGGACTTCGAAATATTTATTTAATGAAGGCAAAGGCAACATCATGTTGAACATGCAGATACAGGTACTTGGGCAATGTACCGTGAAATTGGAGCAGAGCTTACATTTCAGTAGATTAACATACATGCATTCTCACTGCTTACACTCATTATTCATCCACAGAATTAAATAATACCATAAAACGTAATATAATAAGATAGCTAATTAAAATAGTGAGCAAAAAAGTGAGTATAATAACATTAACATAGCAAATATGAAAGTATAAATACACATAAATACACATACAGTTCTGCTCAAAAAGGATATTGCACTTGTTAGTAGCAGCAGCCATGGAGTGTGAGTGTTATTGAATATCCTACCTTGTTATGCTGCTGCTTTGTACTAGATGTATTCTCACATTTGGCACCATTGTACTGAATATTACACATTAGTTTGTGGAGATCAGGTTGATGGTAAGAGTTTAAGAAATACAGTTTGAATGTGGGGAAAGATGAGAGAATGGCTGAAGCAGAGTGCGAATCGACATCTAAACCTTTGCTGGCAAAGCTAAAAAGTAACAAGGACAGCTGTGCTGTCATGGTCCTTTTAGAGAGGGATGCACTGTTTTTTTCACAGGACTCTAACCCCCAAGAAGACGATAGTTTACATAGAGGTATAAGTAAATGAAACAAAAACACCCCAACACCAAATACATTTATTTGTTTTTTTTTAAACATCGATGAGGCGATGTAAACGTCTATTAAGCTTTCCAATTAGAACCAGTTTTATACTTTTTTAGGGATATTTTCTTATCCTGAGAGTATAACTTGTCACCTTTTACTTGTAACAAGATTTAAACATAAAGGTGTTTTTTAAAAAGCTAAGAAGGGCTGAGCAGATTTAGCTTCTTGGTATGACTAGTGTAGACAGATACCTACTTGCTCTCATTAATCTCACTTGGGGTAGTTGTTCATGTTTCTAACGGTGGTCACTCATGTTAAAAGTGTGACTACTGGTAGAATAAAAGAAGCCCCAGTGGCCCTAATAGCATTATTTCCATATAGCACTGTTATAAAAAGGATGTGTAAGACTGTTGACACCTCCAACTGCAAAGAAGGCTCATTATTTTGTTTTTGTGTATATATTTTAAATCCATAGAGGTATTATACCTCTAGCTGCAGGTTTATTTGGTTGACTTCATTCCAATGTAAAGTTAAAGGTTGAGTGTTATGGAGTGTGTTAGGTGTCAGTGATGCTCAGTGGGCTGCACAGTATGGAAGCGAGGGTGGGGGGTTGCCATCAGCTGAACACTTAATTCAAATGAGTAGGTGCCGTCTCCAGTTCTCGACGTTCATTATGGTGTTGCACTTCTGGATTTAGCAGTCACGGTCTGAGATTCATACACTGACAGAGATGATGGACTGCATTTCACCACAACATTAAAGACATGCAGATGAGGCTGAAACTCAGTCAGGTGTTTCTTTGAAGTCTTTTTCAGGTTGGTGAGAAGCTCTACCTGAACATATTCCTACTTTTCCTCCTCAGTCACGAATTACATTGTTGCTTGACCGGTGTCAGTGTGTGCGTGTGTGTCCGTGTGTGTGCTTATGTATGTATGAGATTATAACCCACAGCTGGCCTCTCTGATTACTGACTGCCTGGTCAGCCTGGATTAGACTCATACAGACACACACACGCGCGCACACACACAGTACAAGAGAGAAGCTAAACACACATTTCATTTGGATCTTGAACTCTCAGTTCACTGACTTAGTCTTTCTCTGTCTGCATCTTACTTTGTGTGTTTGTGTATGTGAGAGTGAAAACGTGTGCATGTATTTACCTGAGTGTGAGAGTGTGTGTGTAATTCCCAGCTCAATAGAGCAGATATATTTAATCCTTCCCTAGCTGAAGCTGATGTCAGCATCAGCTGGCTCTCTCGCTCCCTGTATGTGTGTGTGTGTGTGTGTGTGTGTGTGTGTGTGTGCATTTTGAAGCTAATTCATCACAGTGGCAGATTAACCAGCTGTCTGCAGAACATAAAGTCCACCACTAACAACCAGCTGGAAGAGGGAGCGAGACAGGAAGTGTCTCCTGATAACTGAACCATGACATGGGTTGTTTTGTGTCTCTGCCTTACACATTAAAGTCTCTATTTACCTAAATGCTGCATTACCAGTTAGCCTCAGTACCTGTGTCTAACAAGAGACAGGGAAACTGTGCATAACGAATCAACAAAGAAAATCCCCGATAGTAAAACTAAGAGAGATTTTTCAAGCTATGCTCCTTTGTACCGCCCTGGACTGGCCGATGCAGGCAGATCTAGATCAGAAAACCCTTTCCCACCTGAGATCACTCCAGCTAGTCTCAGGCCACACCTGGTCCATCCTCACAGAAGTCCCATGGAGCTAGTGTCACCATGGCAGGCTTAAGTGGGCAAAGCACATGAACCTAAAAGGCTCAAATAGACAGACTTATCAGTCGAGGCAGAACAGCATACCCAGCTGCTCACTGTGGGATGCAGAATAGTCAACAGTCAACAATCAGGCAGTTGAAAAGTTGAAGAGGGGGTTGAAGAACAAGCCTTCTAGTCACGGGAGAGGCTTATAAGCACACAGGAGGTGACTTTGAAAGTATAGAAAAAAGAAGAAGGACAGCTTGATTCTGCTGGAAGTTTTTCCCTGCCTTTGTCGCCAAGTCCTTACTCATAGGAGCTCATTTTGGGATTTTGTTGGGATTGGGGTTTTCTGTAGTATTGCAGCGTCTTTACCTTACAAGATAAAGATAAAGATCCTTGAGGCAACTGTTGCTGTTGTTCAGCACTATATAAATAAAATTGAATTAACTTGAACCCTAACTAGGCTCGAAGATATCAAACAGGGGCACACCTCTGATGCCAGGTAATGCACCTGACGTAGGGGTTAAATTTATAGTTGATATTTCAAGGAAGATTTTTGATAATTATACTGTATATATGAGAGTATAGCAAAACATACTGAACCACGTCTTATCGATGATTTCAGCTTGGAGACTGTAGCTTAGTTTTGTAACTCTTCAGGAAACCTGCACACTACTGTCACATGAGTATGTTGAAGTTGAAGAATTTTTTTTTAATTGGAGTGTTGTACCTTGGTTTCGGCTTAATGCTCTCTTTTACCACCATGTACCCACATCAGTAATTTCCACTGTTTGCACCTACCATCAGCTGCTAGGGAGTTCTCCAGCAATGCTTGTTTAGTCATTTGTCACCAATTTCTCCTCCTCACATGCCTTCATAACCTGGTTGTACTTATTAGTGTGTTTGTGATTCAAGCATGGAAACATATTTGTTGTTACCACTGTTTTCTACAGTTTTCCTGCATATTTTGTTGTGCTTTGCGGGTGTTCTTACCTTTGACATACTAAAGGACAGCATGGCTAAATAGCCAATATATCGAGGCATTCATTACTGCTTTGCAGAGGATGTGAGAGCTCTTGAATATGCCTAATATTGGTATGTTGGCAGTGCAGATCTCTGTGTCTTTTTGATTTTCTGCGGTCTAGGTTACAGCTGCAGACTAGTCTTTAGAGTAGAGTATGTAGAGTAATGGTAATTGTAATGTTAAATGGACTGATTCTTATATAGCACTTTTCTACTCCCCTGGAGTACTCAAAGCACAACATGCCACATTCACCCAATTACATTATTCTCACAAGCACTTTTCTATATTGAGTGCTTTCTAACTACATTCACACCCCGATGGATGCACTGGAGAGCAGCTTGGTTGGTACTTGACATGCCGACTGGCGGAGCTACATCCTGTATAGATAATAATGTTGCCTTTCCTAACCCCCAGCCGATGGCTGCTCCTCCCTGAGCCCGGTTCTGACATGAAGACTGGAGGAGCCAGGGAAGCAAAGTGCTTGCTTGCTGTTGTGATTTGGCACTACATAAATAAAATGAAATGGCATGAGCCAGGCCTTTTTTCCTCAAGCTGTAAGCTGCAGCTTTTAACATGTTTTTTTTTTTTTTTTGTAAAATGTAGTGTTTTTTATGTGCAGAAACTATAGTTTCGGTCAAGCACACTGAGTTGTTTTGTGTGGCTGTACATGGGCAAAATGTCAATAGTTAGAGAGGAGCAGACCTTGAGTTAGTCCCATAATGATTGTGTCCCTGTATTTATAGGAGTAATGTACATTGTGGCAATAAACCAAACTAAATCAGAGGGTGTATGTGTTTTATTGGAGGTCATGTGACTTGGCAGCGCTGCCAGGACAGCAGATGGACACAGTCATGGTTTGACCTACACACACACACATATGTCATGCTTCCTTTCTCTCCTGTTAGTCATTACTTCATCACTCTCCCTGTGAGCGTTTGATGCTTCGCGCTTTGTATCTGGTGTCATTCAGGCCTCACTCGTGTCTGTCCGTCCACCCGTCCGTCCCTCAGCGAGTCTTCCTGTTTAAGCCATGCCGATGTTTGGTGTCACCTTCACGCTGGCACTGCAGGCAGAGCCGCTGTGTTGCAGAGCTCATCGGTGTCATCTTGTTTCTCTGGATTTTTTTGCTAGTGTCTTTAAGATAATGTCTTCTAGTGATGGATATTAACTGGCGTGATTAGGAAATTTCAGTTTCAGTTTCTTTGAAGGTCATCTGAGTGGATTTGAGATTTATTTGACTGTTGAGAGATTGACTCCTTACAGAGCTGGTAAACGTTTGGAGCTGGCACACTGACGCCTGATGTAGGCAAATTAAAATAACTCTCTAACCGCTGTTTTATAGTTTTATATATTAGAGCACACGTTTAGCTCTTGTTCTGGTCAACATAACCAGTATCAAAATGTTTTTTCTTATGGTCAGCTCTTTAATTTAAGGTGTCAAAGCTCATTCAAGTTAAAATAAAAAAGTAGATGTCTTTGGTCTTTAGGTATTTTATACCTTAATGCAACTTTTTTTTAACAATTATCCGCTAGAACAGTGATTGTAATTTGTGTTTCTCTCTCTTCTCTTTTGCAGGGATGAAGACTCCTCTCAGCCCCTCTCATCTCCTGGAGAGTGGGCACATCTTTGGCTTTGGAGGGATGTGTCAAGAGCTGATGGACACGCCCACACCTACGTCCATCAGTCTCTCTATCCCACACACTACATCCACAGGTGACTGACATGTTAAGTGATCGGCAGCACTGCATACCTCTGCAACTCCAGGCAAACCTTGAAGTTTTCCTCCCGTCCCTGCTTTTCTGTTCAGGTCAGAGTGGGGCGTACTCGCTGTGTGAGGTGTGTAACCTGCAGCTGACCTCTGCTGCTCAGGCCCAGCTGCACTACAATGGCAGGTCTCACCTCCGGAGAGTGAGACAGCTGCAGGCTGGAGAAAATGGGCAGCAGGCAGCAGGTAACTCCCTTCTGTAATGTGACTGACATATCACAGCAGCATCTGCATGAGCACATGTAAAAATCAGCTAACGTAAGATTAGTTAAATAAGTGGTAACTGTCTTGCCCGAGATCTAAACAAAGATCTGAATACAGCAGAAACTAAATACTAATCAAGTGTAGAAGCAGCAGCAGAGATTCTCCTTCTTATTGTCGGCTCTTTATATGTTCTAATGGGTCTTTAATGTCTTTGATATGAGCAGGGGCCCAGTCCAGGTCTCTTTCCCAGGTCACAGGGCTCAGTTCCCACCCTGCAGGACTAACTCCGACTCCTGGCCTAAGTTCAGGCCTCAGTGCTCCTTCCAGCACAACTGCAGGTAGGACCAGGGCTACATCTTCTTTTGCCTCGTATTTTCAGTTATAAACCGACAGACAGGTGACTCGTGTCCCCTGTGAGAGGAAATAACTAGTCTGTACTGTGCACTCCCATGCCAACCATCTTGAGTAAAAGACATGCGAGTTGTCAGGATACCCAGAGGGCCACTAAGAAGTAAACAGGACGTTAATTTGTAAAGTCTGACTGCTGTCTGCTGAGCGAGCGTGACATTGGCTCATCCATCATCAACAGCTGCTGCCCCCTGGGAGAGGTCGCACTGTGTGTGTCTGTGTGGTGTGTGTGTGTGTGTGTGTGTGTGTATGAATGCTAGATTGGAGATTGAGGTCTGACAGGATGAACTGAACCCGCATCAAGTGACATCATCACTGCAGTTTTTTTACACAGCCTCTGTATGTTTAGCTCCGCCTCAGCACCTGCTAGTTATGTCAGCGGTGTGAGCTATGCTGCCTCTGCTGTTGTACAGGATGTGAGTGCGTCAGTCAGTCCATTCATGTAATTCAGCCTAAAATATCTGTGTTAAATTGATTATCTGCAGTTCACAATGGTTCCCAGGGGCTCTCTGTGACTTTTGTGATTGCCTGACTTGTCTTATAGTTAAAATACAAATTAAGCAATAACCTGCTATGACATATTTATAGTTAGCAGTAATTTATATTGCTGACATTTTTATTAGGATGACTTTGTAATTTCAAAATAAGCCGCAAATGTTGACAAGAGGTGTAAGATGTTTAAAAACCTCTAAGTCAACTATTAATACAAATGATGAGGTCATAAAATAAGTGTTCTGTGTAGAGTATAGATGTAATATGATACAAAATGGGGATCATGTACTAAATTATTAGCTTTAATATATCGATCAGATGCTTAACATATTAACTCCAGTAAATATATCAAATTAAGCACACTTCCAGTATGTAATCACTTATATAATACGATTGTCTGGTATGTAGTTTTTACATGTTTCCTAAAACCCAACAGTGTACACCTTTACTATTTCCTACTGACTTCAATAACTTGGTTACTTTCCCTTTAGTGCTATCCTCAAGCTGATGTTTGGGGTCTGAAATTATGCTTTTCCACAACTGCTCCACAAAGTGCCATCAAATTAAGTTTGTTTTCCTCCTAATAAACTATAACAGCATTAACTGGTCAAGTCCTAATTTTAGATGTGCTATTATATGTTGAGTCTGTTTTAACAGCCCTAAAGCATTTAAATTCTTTGTAACAGAGCAATAGCAGCATTTCTCGCAGCGCCTTCTGCTGGTGAAGTTACAGCTCTCATGCCTCGACCCCATTTAGCTGTTTGATCAGAGGAGACTGGAACAGCTTCGAAGCTTCCTCAGAGGTTAAGCCTCGCTTCCTTAAAGTCAAGCTGCTGGTCAGCAGAGTGAAAACATGTTATAAGATGTAAAGGAGTTAAAGTGGAGCAGCCAGCAGCAGGTCATTAAACTGGGACACGGCACCACTTTGAATCCACCTCGACATCTCTTAAATGCATTGTCGATGTTTGGTGTTAGTCCCTAAATGTATTACTCTCCACGCAGACCTGCTGTCACGGCATCTTTGTGTGACTCTTCCTGTCAGACTGTTCCAGTTTGTTACTGAAAACACAAAGACGCAGGACGCCCTGTAAAGGTGTGCTGTAGGGTCGAGTGGAGCTTTCTTCATCTTTGGAATAGAAACGTGATCAATATGAATGAAAAAGCAATAAATAGTGTACAAAGAAACAAGAAACATACACCCACTGACACACTCACAAACACACACACCTGTGTATGTACAGGTGCAGCAGATGTAATTATATACTGTTTGTCCATATCAGTGTGCAGGGTACAATAACACTGATTAAAGATTAAATCTCTTTCTATTTGACACACACACACATGGGTTTTCATAACTTGTGGGGACATCTCATTGACATAATGCTTTCCCTAGCCCCTTACCCAAAACCTAACCATCAAAAATGAATGCCTAACCCTGACCCTTACCCTTAACCTAACCCTGACACTAAAACCACATTTTAAGTCTCAAAAATGCCTTCAAACTTGTGGGGACCGGGATTTCGGTCCCCACAAGGGCTGTCGGTCCCCACGACAATAGTAAACTTCCAATTTTTAGTCCCCACGAAGATGTTAATACCTGTCCACAGACACACACTCATACACACTCAGCCTGAATGATCATGTCGTGCTCTTTCTTTCTCTCTCTCCATTACGTGATGCTCGCTCGACGATGAAAAGCTCTTTGGCCTGAACTCAGTGCTCCTCCAGGCCACGCTAAGTGTGTATTTGTGTGTGTGAGTGTGGGTGTGTGTGTGTGCGCGCGGTGTGTGACAGTGACCTGGCTGAGCAGCCTATCAGCAGTCAGGTCGGATGACATCACAATCATTGTGCTGCAGGAGGGCATTTGCTGCTATCAGTGAGCTCCAGAGAGGATGACTTTCATAAAAAACTGCTGGAAATCAGAAGAGCTGATTATTTTGTTTCTGGATCATCATTCGGCTGCTTCTCCGAAGAAGCAATAGAGTCAAGTTATGTCATCTTCTTTTCTGTTTTTCTTTTCCTTGCACGAAGAGTAGACCTCAGAAATACTCCAAAAGTTACAAAATTATTATAGTAATAACAATAATAATAATAATGACTCACCAGTTTGAGAAGTACTCAGATCCTTTACTCAAGTAGAAGTATCTCAATAGTTTAAAAATACTACACTACAAGGCTGGCACTTAAGAAATAAGTATGATTTTAAAAATTGTGTAAACAGTGACAGAGACTGACTCTGTCGTTTTTATTTACTGGATTGCTAGTACTGATTCATATCTATCAAATGTTATGGAAATGAAAGTAAATGAATAAATATAGTAAAATGTAGTAGTGCTAAGTGATGTATTGTTGCATAAACATTACATAAACAGCCTTCCAGTGCTGCCTGTAGAGAAGCCTGTATGTAACGATGCAGGTAAAACTTGGTAAGGATATTTGATGATATTATTACAAAACAGGAAAAGATGAAATACCACAATTAACATTTTCTGTCAAATACATGTAATAATAAATGTACAGTGAATGCTTACATCGTGACTTCTGCCTAAAAAAAATGAAATACCCACCGAAACTGCAACAAAATGAAGATAATCTAGTAAATATGTGCACAGAGTCTATGTGGGTAAAATTTTAAAACATGAATTACATAACAGGAGGAGGAGGACTTCATAAGATGGTGAATCAGCCATGAATAATGCATGGATAATTGGAAATTCATGATCCTGATATTAATAAAAATTAGCTAGGAAGCTAAACGGAAGTCATGGGTGTGTCACCTGCTGCTTTTCAGCTTCGTCAGGTGAAATTAAATCTACTGATTTAAAAACATTTCCACATTGCAGATTTCTGATAAAAATGCAGAAAACAGAGTCAAAAATCTCAAACTTAAAAAAGAGTCATGGGACTGTTTAGGCTCATTGATAGAGTGCAATACTAATTTCAATTTGGAGCATGTTCAGTAACAAACGTAAACACACCTTCTCCAAACCCTTCAGCTTTATATTCCTGTATGTTTTACATTAATGTTTAATGTACAAGATGTGGGCAGCCCTCCACTGCCAAAACTGCATTTTTGTCTATCCTGCCTCCATGAGAAAGATTTTGATCTTCTTGGATAAACAAGATACGCATCACACCCTTATCCACCCATTTCTCAACAAAATTACTTGATTACATCTACATACACTATTGACTGTCACTTCTCCTGTGGAAAGCATTTTAAATGTCAGTCCCCGAGTACGTGACCAGTGTGCAAACAAATACACACTTCTGCTCCTGAATATAAATAAAATCAGCCAGTCCATTGGCAGCCGTTCAGGTCGTGTAGGCATGTAAACATGGTTGAGACGACTTGCTGAAATTCACCCGGAGCATCAGGATGGACGATAAAGCTGCTTTAATTAACTTTGAATGTGGCACAGTTCTTGTTGCCAGATAGGCTGGTCTGAGTTTCTCTGAAACTGCTGATCTGCTGGGATTTTTCCCACACAAGCCCCCAGGACTAGCAAAGTGTACCTAATTGAGTGGCGAATGTACATTTTACATTTTAAACAGAATCCATCAGGTAATTTTTTGGGGAAAAAAACTACAAATGGAAAAATTGTGTTATTACCTTAGAGGCAGAGAGCCATGACTTTTTAGAACATGAAGCGTTGATGTGCTGTACTGAGTTTACTTATAGTATTTTTTTGTGTGTGTGTCAGGAGCAATTAGTGACCACCAGGAGGCAGCATACACACTTGTACCCACACAAAGACACACTTATATGCGCACAAATTCGCTAATTAAATGAGTGAATTCCCATGATCCACATTCTCAGTACAAATGAAGAGATTAACTCACATGAGACTAATTACATTTACAATATTACAGCTCCTCTCTTCTTCTCCTTACTCCTCTCCTTCATTTCTCCTGTTTACTTTCACTCTCTTTCTTTCTTTCTTTCTTGTTTTCTTCAGATCTCTTTACCTCCTCCATATTCTTTACCTCTTTTTTCTCTTCCCTCTTTCTTCTCTATGTCTGCAGTGTTGCTGCTGAAAACAACAAAACTGTGTGTGTACATGTGTGTGCTTTTTTTGAATGTCTAATGTGTTTAGTGCTTTAACTAAATGTATTTTGGTGGTGTTCTGAAAGGTTGAAGGAAGGTTTTGAACGCTCCGTTGTGTTTGTTTTTAATGACTGGGCTTATGGTCTAAAAATACTGTTTGATTTTAAGAGCAAATAAAGTAAATTTATTGTGATTATTTGGAGTCACATGTCATGAGAATGTACTTTGAAAATATGGTTTTGTGTTTGGAGTTTTGAGAAAAGGGTGAAAGGGAACGAGTCCTGGTAATCGTTAAAAAATGAGTTTCTGATTGGATGCTGCTTACGTACAGTGACAATGTCAAAATCAACCCTCTGTTTTTCCTTTTGTCATCTGACTGCGTGTGTGTGTACATAAGCTAGCTCTAATTAGCTCTCCTGGGCTAATAAAGGTCACAGTGTTGTGCTGCTCAAACCTCATTCATAATAAGAGGGAAATAAAGAGTTATTAATAGGCACATATTAAAACAGTGTGTGCATGTTTGTTAGACAGCAAAGTGGTTGAGCAAGTGTTGATGTGTGGTCCTGTGTTGATGTATTCAGCAGCGTATGAATAGACCCTGCTGATGGATTCACACACTCATAGTGCTGTATGGTGATGACAACAGGCTCATGTAGGATATAGGACCAGCCATGAACCAATGATGCTGTGCCTTCCTGACTATATCCTTGACCACTAACCCAAAATAATTCATGCCCATGTCGGTGCTAAGACATTGGTAAAAGACTAGTATGGCCAGTAAAAAGCTGATACATGCAGTATGGCTGAGCCACACAGCAGAAGAGAGGTGAGACTTGTAAATCCTTCTAAAGTTCTGTCAAACTGATTAGTTTATTAACTGCTGTCAGTTTTGGCTTCGCTCAGTCTACAATGTACCAAACCTCTGTGGCACTTCCTGTCGATGGTAGGCCCACAGGACGACTGGCCAATGTGGATGGTCTCAGGCTCTGCCCAGCTGGGCCTCGTAGGCTAACATCTGCCTACCAGGTACTTACTTTTAAGGGTGGAGCACTGAGATCCCTGCCAATAGAGTTCCCACCATCTGGGACGGGATTATCTCATGTCTACTTTTTGCAGATACGGTTGGGACTAAAATTAGCACGTCCAAGTCTGAAGCCATGGTTCTCAACTGGAAGAGTTGGATTGGCACTAGAAACGAGTTGGGGCTCCTTTATTCACTTATGGTGAAGAGCTGAATGTAGTGATTGTGGATACAAATAATGGAAATGAGCTTCCTTGGAGTAGTGTCTGGGCTCACTCTTAAAGATAGAATAAGGACCTTGATCCACATCCAAAGGTGTAGGAAGGTCAAAACTGGGAGACCTAGTAGAAACAAAGTCTTGCCGAAAACTAGTAAAACTTGTGTGGCTTGTAAAGTTTTATCAAAAGATTGCCAGTGCTATAGAGTTCTGCCAGCCAAGGTCAAATAGGAAAGTTGTAATTTGATAAGACTGGTAGAATAAATACACATTCTGTAGACATTTGCAGGACTGGGGCTAGAAAATGCCCAGAGAGCTGGTACAGTACAGCTAGTAAAGGCACTAAAATAACTTTTCTAGGTCTAGTTGAAAACTTTAGATATAGTTAAGTAGTGGAAGAAACATTGGACCAGCTAAGAAGAGCTACTCTCTCAAGTAGAGAGCTTGTAGATAGGATAGTAGAGGACTGCTGAGGACTCGTGTTGGGGCTGGTAGGACTAAAATGACATCAGAAAAATTAGAAAATGTAGAAATGGACAGGACTGCAGAAAACAGACTTTTGGAAAACTCGTTCAGGAGTGAATACTAACAAGCTGGCCAACCAGGCTTTGAGGTCATGCTTATATTGCAGCCTGTTCACTGGTGTGCACTTGCTGTTGACAGCGCTCAGTTGTGGTTTTGTACATACACGTGGACAGAGGCAAGTGCTTATGCCGACACTTTTTTTGGAACATTTTTGATGATATTTTTGAGAACAGTAGAGGACAAACCCTGTTGTTGGTCAGTAGATAAATGATTTGTTGGTTTATTCCTTTCTTTTCCTTTTTTTTATCATGATGCCACAAACTGAGAGCGAGTGAGCGAGCAACCCGGTGACACAGAGAGAGACAGACAGAGAGAGAAAGAGGGATTTCCACTGAGACACAGGGGCTGTCATCACCGTTCACCACGAATATCATCACCTCAGTGATTCACATACACTGTGCACTCTGTCTCTTTCTCGCTGTGTGTGTCGGTCGCCCTCCTCTCCCCTCACACACGTGTCTCTCTGCGTTCACACAAACAGTCAGGCAGCGAGTCTGCGCTGTTTGGTGTGGGATTTCTCTTGGTTAGTTTTTTTGTTATCAGGGGAGCAGATGATAGGAAAGAGAGGGAGGAGGAGGAGGCTGAGGAGGTGAGACAGCTGTCTTCCTGTCCACAATGTGGAGTAGTTTCATGAGTCGAGGTAGGAAATTCTTCTTCTGTTTATTTCTATTTTAGTGCCACATTCAGACATTTTGTTCTTTGCTATTTTTTTTTAAAATTCTAGCTAAAATGTTATGTG
Source organism: Hemichromis elongatus (assembly GCA_015108515.1). Lineage (NCBI taxonomy): Eukaryota > Metazoa > Chordata > Actinopteri > Cichliformes > Cichlidae > Hemichromis > Hemichromis elongatus. Next base: position 52,418 of record VUQR01031139.1, read on the forward strand.
GGCACACGGGTGTTTACGGGGGAACCTGGAGGTTGTGACCTGTATTCACACTTTGAACTGAGGCTGTGTTTTGTCTAAAAAACGTTGTTCCTCCTTGAAAACTGTTACTGTCCAAGAGAAACACTCAGCTGTTAATCAGAGGATTAATATACACATTTACGAAGGGTTATTTATGCATTGGGACCTAATTGTCTGGAGCTGGTTTCTAGCATTGTTGTTTCAGTAAAAATAAAGTGCATTATTTTATTCATTTGTTTTACTGTATTTGCATTTTCTTTCTCATTTTAAGACACCAACAAAGTTATTACAGGTAATTATGAGAGGGAAATGAATATGTGTAAATTTCATATTGCTTCATCTCACAGTTTTCAACAACTTCTTGATGCCAATATGTTTCAGAAATCTCAGTGTATGGATGAACATTAGGGTTCCCTGTACTACATTAAGGTTCATAGACATAACTGTGTATCACATAAGAAGAGAGTAAACTCCACTGACTGTTCTGACATTCCTCTTATAATACATAGCGTGACTGCTGTGATTACATGCACACTGCTGCTCATCACCACAGAGCATCGTGTGCTTAGAAGACAACAACACACACACAGTAGATTCCCTTTGCTGCTGCAACCATGTCTGGTTTGATTTATGCAGATCAAACCTTTTAGGAAGTGCCCACAATCTGTGGACTACAGTACTTAATTTACCCCTCGTTCTTTTATATGTTGCTTGCAAGAAGCTAGACTTGCTTGTAATTTTTAAAAAAATCATCTCAAGTAATAGTTCTCCAAGTTTTTTGTGCCAAAGTTTTTCTTTGGACATTAGCCGCTTTCCCGCCTTATTTCCAGTCCAGTCTTTGTACCTGACCATTTTCAGAGGAACAATGACCTACAAATCATTCAAACATAAAAAAGACGCCTAAATCAAGGGATATACCAGTATTGTGTCTACACTTAACACATAACAAACAACTTAGCAAAGAACCAAGTTTAAATTGTATGTTTAAGCACTTTGTTACCAGCAGCCTGTTGCAAAAAACTTAGAATTTGTCCAGTTTGACAAACATGAAATAGCATTTTTTTTCACCATCAAGATGATTTCCAAAGAGCTATAGCTATTGGCTTCTCATCACTGTATACAATGTGTCCTTAAAAATATGAGAAGGTTGTAAAAGCGGAGGATGAAAGAATACATGGCAGGCCTAAAAAACTATCTACAGCAAATGAACAGTATCTGATAGTCATGTCCTTAAAGGCTTGGAGTGACAGATTTAAGTCTGTTCTCATTCAAATGAGATATTTTCAGCTGAATAAATGTTGCACAATGATGTTGATAAAATATAATAATAAATACAGATAGAATAGTGGTGTGGTGGTTAGCACTGTTGTCTGACACCATAAAGGTTTCTAGGTTATCTGAGGCCTTTCTGTGTGGAGTGTGGATGTTCTCCCTTCCTGGGCTCTCTCTGATCTCCTCCCACAGTCCAAATACATGCATGCTAGGTTATCTGCTGATTCTAAATTGATTGTAGATGTGAATGTGTTTACTCTCCATTTTGTCTCCATCTCCATCCATGCAATAGACTGCTGACCTGACCAGGATAAACCCCACCTCTTGCCCTATGGCAACTAGATTTAGCAGATGTTGCTATGTATACTCCAGGACTCTGAGGTTTACTGCTTTTGTTTTATTTAGTCAGCTGCATCGACTGTCCTACTGTCCGGTTTTTGTTGCTTTCTAGCCTGGAGCTGAAGTGAAAAGGTGTAATTTGGAAAGTGATATGAGAGTACATCATCAGTTTAACTTAAAATTGATATCTGACACCCTTGATCTCTGGTGGCTACACTAACAGGTGGGCGGGTAATGAAAAGGAATGAAGTGGAGCTAAAGTGAAGAGTCTAAGGAGTCTGTTTTTTTAAGCTGTGTTATATAGGGTAGCTCTTGTTGCTGCATTATTGCTTTAGATTGCATTCATGATGTCGATGTTAAGTTGAACAATCTTGTCTCTAGCAGTAAAAAATATCCTAGAAGAATACTTTTGAGAGTGCTACAGATCATATATGCTGCATATATGTTGCGGCTCGTCTCACAGCTAATTTCAAAGTAAAAGTCTTTTGTCTTGTAGTGTTTCCTTTTCGGGTTGCAGAAAATGATAATTCTTAACCTTTTAAGATTTTAATGAAAGTGACCTTTCCCTATCACTGCCCTCAGGATAAGCTTTACATTTTTACCCCGCACTATAAAGCCTAAGAAATCTTCTCTTGCATGTGATTGTGCTGTTACGTTTCTGTCTGTTTCTACTGTTTTCTCTTGAGTCGCAGACAGGAGCTCTCCTGTCTGCTTTTATATTCTTGATTGGTCTGCTCTGGGTGTGTCTGTCTTCTTTTTGGATGGAGAAGGTTCTGAACATGACCTACTTACACACACACTCAAGCTTGTTATGCTAATGTGTGTGTTTCTCTGCATAATAATAATGCAGTGTGATGTCTAATGCTGCCGTCAGCAGATCCACGCTTTGCCTATGTCCCTCCACAGCTCGTTCTCTGTGGATAAGGAATGTCTAAGATGCAGATGAAGGTAGTGAGACGGGTTCTCCTCCCAAAGGGATCAGTGGTGTATTAATATCCTGATACTTTCAAGCTTCATGTGCAGCTGCAGTGGTTTCAGCTGCAGGGTTTTCTGCAGTGGGAAGCAGGTGACAGATACTGTACTGTAAAGGATGTCCTGAGGCGGAACTCGGCACATAGAGGCTCCACTTGTAGGCTGCTCACCTGAACCTCTTTGGTGACATATGAGTGGAAAGTGGGGGAGCAGGGCAGGCAGGTTTAGGACCTAAGAATGCAGGATATGGGACTTCTGAGTTGAACTGAAAGCAAACCTTTATTGTTGGCTTATCTCAAATAAAAAATTCCTAAGTAATCCAACAAGAAACAAAACCAGGGAGGAAACACATCCCTGAAAACAGGAAACACACACCTTCATAGAATTAAGGATGATAAAACAACCATGAGAAGCAAACTAAGGACTTAAATATACACATGAGGTAAGAGCAGAGTCAAGATGCCTGGGAAACACAGCTGAGCAAAATCCAACTAATGAGTCAAGGGAAGCAAAACTAAACATAACACACACGGTACGAGTGACTATCAAAATAAGACAGGAAACCAACAAACGCAGAGACAGAAACCCTGGCTGCTACTACTGATGGCATTCATAGCTGCTAAGCAAATATAGAAGTTGTGTGTCGGTACATACATACCTTAACATAAAACATTATGACTGTGGCGGGCGTGACCTGACCTGACACCTGACCGGTGTGTAGGGAAGGCGGACGCACCTGCACGCCATCCGCAATCATGCCTGCAGCCTTAATTATTTGCACCGGGTCCTGTGTTGGGTTGTTGTTGTGGGTTGTGTGTCGAGCTGGCAGCGAGAGAGCTGCAGCTCACTGCGTATGTGTACAGCAACCGTTGTGTGTGTTAAATAAAGACGCTTAAAACCATGGAAGTGTTGTCGGGTCTGCTGTGGTCGTTCACAGTGGTGCCGAAACCCAGGAGGGGATGCACGGCAGACCCAGGACCGGGCCAGCAGAGGGGGGAGCTGACGCAAATGGTGGCTGAGCTGGCGGCCACGCAGCGAGAGCAGGCGGCGGGGTGGCGCTCCCGCCGGGAAGAGCTGCAGGTCCAGGCGGACCACCACCTGCAGCGAGTGAGGGATCTGGCGGCCCTGATCTGCGCCTGGCCAGCACCGCCGCCAGCCCCAGCGGCGTTCACTCCCGACGCGGAGGTGGAGGAGCTCCGGACTGTTCCGCTGCCTGTGCCCGCCCCTCGGGTGCGACCGACCCGAACGCAGCTTGCCA